>JAHXMU010026312.1:693626-717024 GCA_019455685.1 Philornis downsi | reverse complement strand
TTTTTTTTTAAATATCTGTGTTTTATTTAAAATTTAAATCTTGCGTTCTTGTTGGGACACCCTTTACTTTTGAGACTTAAATGGCAATAATGCAAAATCTCCACTCATTTCCAGCCTTTCTAAATGAAATCACAATTTAATTTACTCATTTTTAATATAGAAATAATTTTCATTTATTTTTCCATAGAATATTTCATGGAATTCCAAAATACACATTTTTCACATTTCTGGTTTTGTTTATTTAAATACTAAATACTTTTGTGTAAATTATGCATACAAATCTATTTACAATTTCAAACTATAAATAATACTTATGCAACAATTAAAACTTAAATACATCCTACCAAATATGCAAAATCTTTCCTATTTTACGTAAGAAATAGATGTATGAGAACAAATAAATTAAATAATTTATAAACTAATAACACAATAATAATTATAAGTGTAAGATATTCATAATATTGAATGCAATGAATGGAATTTTAATTGAAACGAAAGCAGAAGAAACATGCGAAAAATTAACCAGCATTTTTTTATATTTTCTGTAGAGAATTTCATGTTTCTACACTAATTCTAACACGAAGCGATGTAATTAAGATAAAACCAATCATAGATAAATATAACCTTAGTGGATTCTGTCCCCATCGTGAGAGAGAAGGGAGTTTCAACCAAGGGGTTTACAACAACTGGGTAGAGTGTGTCAGACACTACATCTAATGAATAATGTACAATTATTTTTAATAATTTAAAAGTAATAATAATTAATTTTTAATTATATTTCATTGAATTTTCAATAAAATATCAACAACATTCGAGAGTGTTATTTACATTTACGTTTACGTCTCTAAATCAAACAATTAAAAAATCCCCCAGTTTATATACACCCGCCCTTATAGGTCGCAAAGGCTACACCCGTGGCACTATCGTGGTGGTGGTGTAGACGGGCACATTATGGAAATTTATGCCACTGTAGAGAGGGGCTCCAATCGATGACTTGCCCGAGGTATGTAAGTGTTTCTTGGGCAATGAGGACGCCGATTTGGTGGTGGTGTTGGTCATCGACGATGTGGGCGTGGGCACTAAACGGCTACGATATGATTCACATGTTTTACGAGACCACACCCACATTCCAGTCAAGGTGCCACCGGTCAATTGGAAGAACAATCGAAGCAGAGTCGGCCAGGCTACCAAGGCATTGGGTGAGGCACAATCTTCGCGGGTCGAACAGGTGGGCACGGTATCCATGAAAGGTTCGAAAAATCTCGTCACCACCCCCGCCATGGTGGGCATGAAGAATAACAGCGAAAATATAAGGAAACGTTTGCGTATCTGGGAGAATCGTTGATGTCCAAATGTTGGCAACATTTGCTGCTGCAAGGCATGCAATGACCTACAGGCCCTCAAAGTGAAAAAGAAACCCAGTAGTAGCAACACAATGGCGGGAATTTCCACAAACCCTGGAGCACTGCACATACCCGTCAATTCGTCAGGCTTCACTTTCTCCATCAGCAAAGCGGCTATGGGAGGAGCCAACGGTGGTACCCACGCTAGCACATGAAACAAACCCGACTTCTTCTCCAAAGCTTCAGAAGACCATTTCTTGTGGGATGACAGATAGAAGCATAGGGCAAAAATCAGCCACCAGGTGGCAGCACATAAGCTCAAATAGCTGGTGGTAATGTAGGAAGCCAAGCAGGGCGGTGTCAAAGAACAGGGCGGATTTTGGGCTTTACTCAAAGGGTCTTCCATTAAAGCGAAGGCTCTCGAGGAATTGTGAAAAACAATACGTTCCAGATAGCACACAGAGAATAGATTGTAGCAGAGACACAAAAATAGCACAGGCCTTTCTGGATAACCGAATCTGGTAGGTTCGGCCCAAAAGGTGACCAGCGAGAATAAAGTCAGTACAAAACATATGGCCGACAAGCCCAATATCAGACTCTCGGCTATTTTTTTCTGCTGTGTAGTATGAAAACCATCTCGACTACACTGGGGCACACATTCATCGGCATTCAGGGGATTTACCGTGAAATTTGTTGGACATATAGCAGTCACCTTAATGGCCTTACTAATGTGCTGTGACATCCAGGGCCAATAGAAATGATGACTGGGGGCCTGCTGTGGATGTTGCTGATGATGCTGCACTTGCTGGGGTATTTGCAGTTGACGAGCTCCCTGCTCTGGTTGTTGTTGTGTATGATGCACTTTTTCCGCCTCCGTTTTGCCTACGTCATCCGCATGTGTCGTTGTTGTCTTCACAGTGGGTATTGTAGGTATTTGCATGCAAAGCTCTTGATGCTCTGGACTTGGTAATTGTTCACATTTGAGAAATTCGGGCCAAAGCTGCATCAGTTCTGTGTGGGAGGAACATTCCGTTTTCACGAACTCGCACAAAGACTTGCAGGCTGTCACGGGACGCGGCACATCGGGCGTGCACAGGGGAAAGAGCGATGAGCAGAGTAGAAAACGTATTGTGTTCGAGCAATGCGATTCAATGAGTGGCAGGAGTTTAGTGATCTGTAAGGAGAGGGAGAGATGTGGGGGGGAAATTAGAATAATTTTTGTGTATAAACATTTTTTTAAAATTATAGAATTAGAAGCGTAGGCAAGGTATTGAATTTATAGGACCCTAAAATAAGTCTTTCTAGAGGAGAAAATATAATAAATATGATAAAGATAATATACAACTCAGTATATTTTAAGAACATTTTCTTTATTTTGTAATTATAATAAAAATATAGAACAGAAAACTAAATATTTGTGATATCGGCAAGTTGGAATCGTATAAGGTAATGTTATTACCACTGATGATGCCGCCAATATACACATATTTGTCGTCGATACAGATATACAATACGAAATACGAAATTTTGGTTGCCGTGAATTATTTAATACAAATTTATTTGTCAGTCTTATTTATATTTTTCTAAGAATTGTTAAATAACATCAGAGCCGCTTTTTAATTTTTAGAAACTCAGTGATAAATAAGCTAAATGATCAGTGATATTTTAAATTCCACAATTAAATGCAATAAGCTTTTTTGTACTCTAAAAATTACTTGGAAAATCCAGATTGGCAGAGGTGGCTGACAAATGTTAAGAAAAAATTTAACAAAAAAAAAAAAGCCTTTATAAACTTGTGACACGCCCTACAATTATATTCTTCCCATTTCCATTGCTGAAACTTAAAATAATTTTACTGAATTAAGATTTTCCACTGGATAAAAGTGTAATATTCAAAGCTAAACAATGATAAAAACAATTATTTTACAAACTATTTGGTTAAGTAATCAAATCCTTCTGATTTGAACGTCTGCCTGGTAGATTTTAGATTTTTGTCTTGTAAGGAATTAATTTATGGTCTCAATTTTGAGATCTTAGAACGCAACTAGCAATAACAGGAGACATTTGTATACGAAAGTCTTAAGACGTGAACTTAAAATATGTAAAGATTTAGTTGTCGCATAACGTACAGGAGAAAGACTTAAGAGACGAACTTGAAATAGTAGAAAATTTTGTAATCGTGTTTTGGCTCCCGAAATTTTGAAGGCATGGGCAACGATTGTCAATTAAATACATTTTCAATTGGGAAACACACGGCAACGATTAAATGGAAAACAACAGAAGAGCGCTATTTCATACGTTGAAAGCCTTTTCAGCTTTTTTGCTCAAAGTTAACTTGAATTTTTTTTTATTTAAATAACTAAATTTAATGTACATTTAGTTCAGTGATCTTTTATCATGGTTCAAACAACCTCAATCCCAGGTTGCAATAATGACCGATCCTACTCAGTAAAGTGCTGAAATAATTCGGCTCACTTGTATTGAAGGATTTTCCATTCCATTCTAAAAATTTTGAAGAAATGAAATAATGAAGTTCCTACATCAAAACGAACAGGTGGATGGTGGTGGCACCATCCTTTCCCGTTTATCAACTTGGACGTTTTTTCTTTAAGTGATTCATTAAGCTTCATCAATTATTGGCATAAGACTTCAAAATTTAAGACTTCGTTCCCTGTAAGCAGACCATAGTAAACCGCTCTCATAAAATTGTCCCAAATTGATAAAATAAACTTCTATTTATTTATTTATTTTTGTTGTTTGGTACGCCCCAAGCCTTTGATGAAGGAGCTCTTTCTCTTGATATTGTTGCAGTGAATTCCTTTTTCATCTCTAGTAAGAATGCTCGAAAAGGGATCACTTTGGTTGCCTTTAAGCAATAAATTATAGCTTTAACTCATGCGATATTTAATCGGGCTTTCTACGAACTCAAGCCGCTTAATATGACTTTCAATGGTCATGTGCGACATTTTTAGCTTTTCGATAACGGCTATTCATCTTTTTTGGGCCTAAAATTCCAAGAACGAGATTTCCTGAGCCATTTTTTTAACATGTGTTCTGAAAATGTTGAGATATTTGACAAATTGAAGTCTAAAATCTCAGCTTTGTAATGATGTAAACAATTAGCTCCAATTCATATTTCTAAAGACAGGTATATATATATATATCCATATATATCTGTCTCTGTGTTGTTGAAAAAAAACTAAAAAACCCCAACGTAAATTTGAAAAATTAAACCTTGAAGCGTTAAATATTGCAATTCGTTACATTTAGAGAAATTTTCTTACAAAAAGACAAAACAAAAAGTCATAAATAAAATGCATGAAACCAAAGATGAACGAAAAACGCTGAAAACCAGAAAACATCAGCAATGAAAACACTAACATACAGACAGCCAGACGGCCATACGCACACTCGTAGAAGAGCGGATGTGTAAACTGGCGTACACAGTCAACAAGGACGGACATACATCACTAAACTGCAGAGAACTTTACACATTTTAAAACTTTATAACACACAGCAATGCATTTAAAATAATTGCCTAAAGGTTCTTCAAACATCAATATTACAATCACCATCAAAAACATCAAAATTCTATAATGATTTTTTCGGTTTTGACAAACAAAAACGATGATGATGATGATGAAAACAAAAGCGCTTATTGCGGCTGCCTTAGCGCTGACGATGATGATGATGATGAAGTTAAAACCTGAAACAGCAGGTTTCCCTCCCTAAAATTGCTTTTGTCTTATAACACCCAGCAGAAAGTCTTAGATGGACCTACCGAAAATAAGAAAAAAAAAACATCATTAATAATACATTTTGGGGTTACTGTTAGTGTTAATGTTGTAAAAGTACCAAACACTTTTTTAATCAATGTGGCTGATCGATCCGTAAGCAAAGACCCAGCCTTAAATATTCAAACTCTTTGAATTATACATGCCTGGCTTTTAGACAGCATATTATTTTGGATACTGGGTGTTCAAAAGCCCCTTTAGGCTTTAAGTTGATTATATATAACGAAATGTATGTATGTGAATGTGTATGTGTGTGTGTTTAAGAGAAACCATGAATTAGGGGAACACAGTCGTTGTTTTACACCTCTTTTTTCAAAGCAGACTCTGAATGCTTTTTGTCAGGCCCTGAATACTGGAGTGAGTGAGTGAGGGGGGAAAAGTACCTGTTTCCGATTCGTTGCGCGGCATGGAAGTAATTTTAATTTTTAACTCTTTGGCTTGCTTAGTGATGGCTGTATACAACTTAGAATCGCCAGATTGAGAAATTCGATAGCGGTTGTAGATGTAAACTAAAGACTTAAGACACAAACGTGTTAAAAGGGAGACAAGTCAGTTGTGAGTTTTGTAGTTTTCGGTTAGTTTGATGGCCTCATATAATCTAAGATTACTCTTAAAGATTGGTCTTAATTATTGTAGATTACGCAAAAGGAAATGAATACACTGAAGTCGAGGGCTTTTTCTTCTTTGTTATGTCCCATTTTAACTAATTATTCATAGATTCATACAATGGCTCAGATTTAGTTTCAAATTTCAGCCAAATTTGAATTGAAGCAATGGCTGTTAATAGTTATTAAATCAACCTTTTTATTGGTCATATATTATAGAATTAAAGTTTACCTCAGGTAAGACTAAACAAAAGTTTTAAGATTACAAATTTGTGTTAACATCAAATATTTTGTACTTATCACGCTTTTATATTTGTCTTCAACAACATTTTTTATGTTTGTAAGTTTGAAAACCATTGAACGATTTAAGACTTAAACTGGATGGAGGCTGCTGTTATTCACAAAAGTATAATATTTGACAACAATGGACGTCACAATGGAAGACCAAATATTGGCCGAATGTGCGACAATATGTTTTTAAACCATTTCTGGTACAGATGTGTTTGTTTAATAAGTCTTTAGCAGAATTTTTTGCGTTTACTTTCACAAATGTTATTTCACTGTATTAAATTAAAGCAAAGCGATCCGGTTAGAATATATTTTCTTTTTTTTAAATTCAGTATTTGTTACAATCTGTTCTTGGGCATTCAGTAATATTTACATTAGCCTACATTCTACTTATATACTAAAATTTTATTTTCATTCAGGAACACTTCCTTGAGTGTCCCTACTGCTATATTCGTCCTGAGTAGCCAGGTCCTGTGTGGTTCTCCTCCTTAGTCTGGTAAATAATGGTGTTTCGTTCATCAGATTGGACGCCAGCTGGTTCGGATGTTGTTGAATACGATTCATGTATCTAGCGAAGTATTTTTGGACTTCTTCCTTAGTGAAGGGTGTTTTCAATTCTCTATGCAATTGTTTGTTCGAGAAGTATCTGGGTGCACCGGTAATGATTCGCAGTACTTTGGATTGAAAGCGTTGCAATATTTCAAGGTTGGAGTTTGCTGCAGTCCCCTATAACTGGATTCCATATGTCCATACGGCCTTTAAGACACATTTATAGATTTTTTGTTTGTTATCTAGGGATAATTTGGATTTGCCATTCAAAAGCCAATTCAAGGATCTTAGTTTGAGCCCCAAGGCCAGTCTTTGAATCGATGAAATTTTGAAGAAATATTATGGCCAAGCTCCTAACAGATAGCACATAATGAGGAAAATATGATTTTCCTTCAGAATATATTCTTACTAGCTTAATATAATGTCCATCTGTATCCAATTTATCCAGTTATAACGATATAAGGTTTATGATATAATCAAGATTTTAACCAAAGGATAATTGTGAGCAGTAATTTTATTACAGAATTAAACTTAAATAGCTTTACGTGTTGTCGGCTTATGTAAGACTAAACACTAAGGCTAAAAATTTAATGTTTGTGTTAAGATCAAATATTTGGCGTTGGATATTTTCAATTTCGCACTTTGCACTTTTATACAAATGGTTTCTTTAAAACATCATCTGTGTTTGTTAATGAATGCCACTGAAAAACTCAAAACACAAACTTGATAGATGTAGTTATTCACAAATATTGTAATATTTGACATCAATGGACGAGACAATGGAAGGCCAAATATTGACGGAAAGTGCGACTAAATGTCTTCAATGTATACTAAGCCAAAGTAAACGCGAAAATGTTATTAAAACAGTGTTTATACGAGAACGTGTACGAGTATTCAAATTTTGCGGTACAATTTTGTTGACTTTCACAAATATTTTTGACTATACAGGATTAGAATTTATCGATCCAATCGAAAGTTATATGCGAGTAAAAATAACGAAACATGCAACAAGTATTGTTTCACATAATTGGTCAAGAGTACGAAAAGAAAACAAGTTTTGATAAACATAATGGAAATTAATGAAAAAATGGAAAATGTTCTTAAGAGTCCAGTTTTTCTTTTCAGAACTGAAATCTAGCAATCTAGCAAAGAATACGAATTTGGAATATAATTTTAAAGTAGATATTTACATATATAATTTCTTTAAAATTATATTAAAATTAAATTATATATCCTAATATGTAGGGTATTAATGCAAATGCATATGGTCTGTTAGTATATTTTCGGATTTTCTTCAGAAGATATTTAGGCTAATTTAATAAGGTGTCGACATACAAACAATCCATCTAACATTCAGATGGAACAATGTAAAGCTTACGAAATAGCCAAACCGTTAACCAAAGTTTACAGCTGTTAACGCTGCCTTTTTACTAGCCATGTATTAGAGAAATAAAATGAAGGCCAAACAAAAGACTTAACATTTAAAGCTGGTGTTAACATCAAATATTTTGAATTTAAATATTTAAAATTTCTTATTACCTTTCACACTTTTGTATATGCCTTCAAAGCAAAATTTATGTTTGTAAATGAGTATCATTAACGATGTAAGACGCAAACTTGATAGATGTTATAATATTTGACAACAATAGATGACACAATGGAAGGCTTACACATTAACCATTTGTTTACAACACATTTGTATAATTTTTTTTTTTTTTTTTTTTTGTTTTACAAATCTTGACTGTAGAGTTTTAGATAAAACCGATTCAATCAATTAGAAGTTATGCCAAAGCAAAAAAAAAAAAAAAACAAATTAAACGATACAAGATCGCTTAAAGAGGTTATGCGAAATCTTGTAAGCAAGATTTACATTTGACTGAATACTTTAACTGATACAAGCAAAATTATAACGAAAATATCCTTAAGCATCCTATTTTTCTTCACTGGCAAAAGTTGCGATGCCATTTTGAAGAAATTCTGTGACTAAACTTCAAAATTGATCATTTTGTGATAAATTATGCCATTAACTGCTGCGGAGCAAAATATGTTCCATAGAAAAATTTTTTTTTAATGAAATTTTTCGGGAATTTGTGGAAAAATTTCATTAAAAAAAAATTTCTCCTATTAAGCGCAAAATGTTCTTAATAAAATTTCTTGCATCAGTAGTTAAAATATAAAATTTTCTAAGGTAAACTTGTCTCATTTTCCTCTGAAGTGGGAAAATTTATGCTATCAGTTACTGAAATAAGAAATTTGCTAAAGAAAATTTCTGTCATTCGGCGCTGAGACAAAATGTTTGAAAAAATCAGTCTCGACAGTTGCTGAGTTGAAAATTTCCTAAAGGAAGTTTAGCATCTACTACAGGATGAAAATTGTTCTAAAGGAAATGTCTGGAATCAGTTACTAAGGCGGAAAGAATATCCGTCCGCAGAGGAGGAATACTTTTGAAAGAAACGTTTTCCAATCAGATATTGAAATGAACATTTGCTAAAGTTAGTTTGTTTATCTTTAGAGTAGATGAAAAATATTGGAAAAAAATTTTTTGCCAAATCGGAAAAAAAATTTTGCTGAGACGGAAATTTTTCTTAAAACTGTTGGCTGTTGAGGAAAAAATTTCCTGAAGAAAAACTCTATAGCTGGAAAAGGTTCTAATGAATATTGGTCATATCCTTGATCATTTGCGTAAAGATTTTTTACAGAAAGTGCAGTGCATCCCGTCAGTTGGTGGGGTGAAAAATATTCTAAAGAAATTTCGTTCAATCAGCTGCTGGGTGAATATTTTTGTAAAAGAAATTCATTCTGTTTCCTGTTCGGGCGAATATTTTTGTAAAAAATAAATCGTGCTGTTTCCTGCTGGAAAATTTCTTTCATTAACAAAAGCTGAGGCAAAGATTTTTCTGAAACATGTGCCCGGCATCAAAATATCTACTTGCAAGCAATCTATTTAGTCTATTTAGTAAAATTTATAAAGAAGAATTGCAGCAATAGTTGTTAACGGATATTAAATCCATATTTTTATTAGTCATATATTATACGATTACAGTTCAATATGTATGCCTGTTTGGCATATATGATACTAAACGAAAGATATACAATTTAAAATCTTTGTTAGCATCAAATACATATTTTAGGTAGAATGTTTAAAATTTCCTATTACTTATCACACTTTATATTTGTTTCCAAAGCGACATTTGTATATATAAAGACATTTGAAAGACTTAAGACACAAACTTGATAGGTGCAGCTACATATCTACAGATATGATATTTGATAATAACAGTAGGCAATAAAATAGAACACCAAGTAAAGGGTGTCTTAACAAGAACGCAAGATTTAAATTTGGCGCCATTCGAAGTGTTATTGTTTGACATTTGAACAATTGTTATTGTTTGCTAGTAGGAGGTACGAGGTTAGTAAAAATGGAGCGCTACACGAATGAACAACGCATTCTCATTGCGAAATTGTTTTACCAAAATGGTGAAAGTTTTGCGGCTACAGTTCGCAAATTGCGATCAATTTGGGGTCACAATAATGCTCCAAAAGAGTCAACTGTAAAGAGATTAATGGATAAATTTGCCAAAACTGGGTCTGGATGCAAAGACAACAACGCGCCTTCAACCAGGTCGATCGACCGAAAATGTCGCAGCTGTACGTGATGATGTCGCTCAAACTCCATCCACCTCAATTCGACACCGAGCTCAGCAAATTGGTGTCTCCAAATCCACTATGCAGCGAATTTTAACGAAAGATTTGCATCTTCATGCATACAAAGTTCAATTGACTCAGGAATTGAAGCCAGCTGACCATGGATAGCGAAGGGAGTTCGTTAATTGGGCATTGGAGAGACAACATGAAAAAGCTGATTTTGCCGATAAAATCATCTTCAGTGGCGGGGCCTATTTCCATTTTGATGACTTCGTCAATAGGCAGAATTGTCGCATTTGGAGTGAGGAAAATCCTCAAGTGATTCACGAGAAGCAAATGCATCCTCAATGTGTCACTGTGTGGTGTGGATTTTGGGCTGGAGGAATCATTGGACCTTTTTTTATGAAAATGAGGCATGTCAAGCGCAAACAGTCAATGGTGTTCGGTATCGTGAAATGATAACCAGTTTTTTCGTGCCTAGAATTGAAGAAATGAATGTGGAGGGCATGTGGTTTCAACAAGACGGCTCCACATGTCATACAGCTAGAGAAACAATTCAATTGCTGCATCAGTCATTTAAATCTTGCATTCTTGTTGGGACAACCTAGTAGCTGAAAGTAAGATAATATATTTTTAATGAATTTCTGGCACACTGAACAAGAACATTGTATTGGAAATGTGCTTATCAGTACATTTGTTTAAGTCTTTTTTAATTTTTATTTTGTTTTTCAGCAGTGTATTTGATTTTTTAGGGTAGTAAGGAAGGACGATCCGGTAAGAAATTATAACGGATAAGGAATAACAAGTAAGGCAACACACGTCGTGACGATGTCTTCGCATTCGTCTGAGTACTTTAAATGGAATAAGAACAAATATGAAAAAAGACAATCTTTTTTTAAGAAAGATTGACTTTTGGAAAAGATGCAAAATTGTTGAAAAATAAATAGAAAATGTTCCTGGAAATCAAGTTTTTCTTTTTAAAGGAGAAGAAATCTGAAATATACCAAGGAATTCAATATAATGTTGAAAAAATTGTGTACCTTAGCTCCGAAAATATAACACACTATATTAAATTGTATCTATATATTATCTATATTAAATATAGTGAAATATATGACCTATTTATATATTTTCGAGTCTTACTCAGAACATATTTTATTCAGAAACTATTTGATGAGGTCAGAAATTAATTCAGTTTCCAAATACACCGCTGTAATGAAGATTACAATACAGGCAATAAATAATGGGCATTGCTATTAAACAAAGGGCTATTCATAGCTAAAACCTAGTCAAACCTCCGCAAACCCTACATGTTGTAAAATAAGGATGCTGGTTGTATAAATTTTGAGGTTGTTCTTTTCAAATTTGTTTTACGAAAAATACAAAATTCAGTTAGTTATTAAATTCTAAAAAAATTAATCTTCATTAAAAAAAGAATGGGCAAAGTTAATATACGAGTATAATGAATAAGAAGAGAGCGTTTTCACTACACTCTCACTTCTTACCTGTAAAACTTATTCATACATAGTCCTAGTATGAGAAAATTTTACAGATAAGTGAACAGCTTTTGAAAAATGGTTCTTTCTATGAATTTTTCTAATTTTTGATCAGTTTTTTGTTTTTAATTAACAACATAACAACATAATGTGATATTTGACAAATGCGGGAAGGAACAACTCCACTTTGTACAGATTTGTTAGGAATCAAACTAGTCATGGACGTAGTTGTTCAATAATATTACATATAAGGTTCTTCACTGGAAAAGCAAGATAAGTTGAAATACTATGTACAGGAAAAAGCCAACCTTATAAAACATTTGTTTTAAGTTTCAAGATGCCGCGTTGTTCAGTATTTTTATTCGAGCCATCAAAACTAAACGATCTAAATGAGTTTGTAAACATAAAACAAATTTGTCACCGTTATGTAATTTAATATTTTCAGTTGAAACGTCTCAGTCCAATCAATATTAAAGCCAAGCCAGATTCTACTCTGTTAAAGTTTGCTCTTCTGTTCACGACCGTAAAATATTGGGTAGCAGAGTTTAAGCGAGGCCGTACGATCACCATAGTGGTCGACCAATTGAGGTATCCGCGCTGGACATGGCTAAGAAAATCCATAAAACGGTGTTAAACAATCATCAGCTGAAGGTGCATGACCTAGCTGAAATGATACACATCAAAAAGTACTATATATCGCGATGGCCAAAATTAATGAATGAAAGTTCGAATTGCTTCATCACGCACCTTATTTGCCAGATTTAGCTTCCTCGGCCTATTTGCTATTTCGACATTTGAAAAAATGGTTCGGTGGTAAAAGATTTGCAAACAATGAAGAGGTGGAGTCTGCGGTTGGTGGCTATTTTAACGAGTTTAACAGTTCTTACTATAAACGGGGTATAGAAGCTATTGAATATCGCTGAAGAAAGTGTATCGAGCTAAAAACAGATTACATTGAAAAGTACAAAATATTGTTCCATACTTGTTTTGTGTCTTCTTTGTTAGGTCGGCTAATTTTGGGATCGCCCTGGTATGATGCAACTCGTTCAGAACTTTCCATTGAGAGTGGCAGGCTAAATATGATAGATAAATTCCAAGATGTTGCTTTGACTGATCGACGCCTGAATGCCCCATATGGCCTACTGATTTCAACTTTTCATACATATTTCGATATGAAAAATGTCATTTATTTATCAGCTGCACGAATAGTAGTAATCCTGCTTTATACACAATTTATGTAAAATTATTTTCTGGCAGTCAACTTGTACCATTAAACCGGGAATGCTTAAGTAATTCCGCATATCTCGAAATCTTCTATGCATCGTAGACATCCTCTTGCTAGTATTCAATTAAATTTTTAATGCTTTGTGATTTTCTTTGTCTCTCTTCTTATTTTGCGCTTACATTCACTATGCAATTATTATTTTATATAAATTTAATTAAATTAATGTTCATAATACCCATAATTAAACATGCAATTTCTGTGCATGCGTGTCAGAGCTGATATAAAATAAAGATAATTACTGCTAAAGTGGTTACACGGGCAGGAACACAGCGAAAAGACATCAACCAACCGTCTTCATACCATCGTTTTAATGTTGTTTTAACTATTCTCTTCACAACAGAGGCAACGACAAGAAAAAAAGGAAAAAATGTAATAGCATTAATTGCCACAGATCAGCTTTCTTATCTTAACTGCATATAGACACAAACACACTCACACAAACACAAACAGGAACTGTACTCCGAAAGCATTTTAATTCATTTACATTCATTAGATATATTTTAGAAGCTTAAGTCGGCATTGGGCTTTAAAGTGAAAAAGATAAAACTAACTACTGGTTTTTTCTGGCTTTATGAACATTGTCTGGGCGAGAAACAATCAGAAAGTTGAGCGAAGCAAAAACGTTGAATTTCAATTTCAGGTTTATGATTATAATTCCATCCCGGAAAGCGGCCTTTTAGTTTTAGAGAAGAATATCAAGATGACAACAATGTTTGCTATCTTTTAACGAGTATCGTTTTTTTCTGCGCTGCGTTGAAGCTTCTCAAACATTTGATATTTCATCAAATAAATGAAATTTTGTAAAAACTAAAAAAAAAAAATACTGCGAAAACCAGCCCCTAAAAACATCACATGTCAGTCTGCATCAGTCAAAATATCCATCTTATGCTTTTTTCTTATCTCGTTTCGCTTGACGGACCAACCAACATATTTTTGCCGTTGATCCGTATGGATCAGCCACAAATATTTTGGGCTTCCCAAAGAAAAAAAAAGCCATAATGTCTTTTTTTCTGGGCCAGTATTTCTTAGGAAAGGTTTAATATTCGTCTTCGTTTTTCTCATGTACATAAGTCAATATTCCTTTGTTGTCTGCTTAAGTTTTTAGTTTCACATTTTGTTGGTATTTTTGTTTTTTTTTTTGTTTTTTGTTTTTTTTACGGGAGGTTATAAAGCCTGAGTCACATCTTTGGTTTGTTGCCTGTTGAAAGGAAATCATTAAATACAAAACTGTAGCAAAAATTTAAACAGAAACATTTTAGTGTTTGCTGTTGGCAGTGTATTCTTGGGAGACGTCAAAATTCGGCGCGACTCAACGGAAATGTCAGAAATTCTTGTGGATTATCATCCAACAAATTAACAACACATTAATGATCAAAATTTTGATTCAATTATTTAATAATTTTTTCGTATAATGCTTGTGATGCTGATGAACAGTGGAAAATTAACACAAGTCGTTGGTTGCTTAGGCTTAATGTTATTGGATAAATATGTGATGTAAGTAAAATTCGGCATAAGTATTGATTTTTATATCAAGTATTTGAATTCATGACGTGATGGTTAGTACATGCGGTAATTGTTCGTATGGTAGTGAGTTCGTGTCTCGGTGTAGCCGTCTATCCATTTATTTGGAATGCAGGTCAACGCATTAACTAAACGAGTTTATCAATTGCTCTATTAAAAATTTCTTAAACTAACTTTCGGAAGTGCCATTAAACACAAATTTCTATTCAGTAAATGAAAAATAAAGGCAGCAGATATATTGGGACAACAATTGTGATTTTTTTTTTATGTATTTTGAGGATTTGCATCACATTTGGAATATTACATGTCTTAAGTTTAAGTCAAATCAAAATTTTTGAAATAATTTATGCGCCACCTATCGTTCATTAAATGTACTCATATAAGAAGCATGCCAAATCACAATTTGAAGAAATTAGTGAAATTGTTAATAATATATTAATTGAATTAATTGTATTTAAAATTAATACATTAATCAGTATTTTATCTACCCAGGTATAATAAGTTGTGCTGAGAAACGATAAAACAATTAAACACGAAATACGTTAGTCACAAAGTCGGACTAACCATTCAATTGCTCATATCTAATATTCACTAATTCGAATTTTTGTGTTTGTACAACGTGCACACAAATTATAGGACCAAACGGAATTGAATTTAGTACAGGAAGTTCGCTTTTCAAAAAAGAAGGGGACGTTCGTGCCACGAACAGTTATCTGCACAAAGGCAAAGCTGCGGTTACTTGTAGGACATTTTGTATAAATAAGAATATAAGAGAGGCAGCTCGTCCTTCTAAATGGAAGAAACGTTGATGGGAGCAACGACAGACCAAAGGTTGAAAGACACAGGCATAGAGGTGATGGCAAACCCATGGCAAAAGGCCAATTATGAAAATTATATCACGAAGCCGAGCACTTTCACAAGTCATTGGTCGTAGAAGATTGCAAAAGTTACAAAATCAACTCAATAATCGGCGAGTACCACCACCAAAATGAGAAAAGAATATCAGTATAACGAGTGATGAGTCTTAAGGGTAGTGGGTAGCGAAAATTAAAAAAAAAAATCAATTTTTTTTTATTGCCCCAAAAAATTCTTTAGGATGTCCTGAATGTAATGATATCTCCAAAATTCAAATCCAACCACTGTAAGTGCCCCAAAAAATTTTTTGAAGTTAATTCGTCATGACTTGTTATCACGCTGATATGAAATTTGTCAAACTAACACAAATTTACATACCTAATTACCTTCTAGGATATTTGTACCTAATACATAGGTATAATTTGTCGGTTCAGAGATAATAGAAAAAGAAATTAGGGGTATTTTCTCTTGGAAAACTAGAACTGAATTTTTCGGAAATGGTGGATATTGAAGGTCCAGGCGTTGGTTCCGAGGTAGGAGGCCCAGACGTAGGTTTCGAGGTAGAACTCCTACGCACTTTGTCCTGAGGTCTTCTGCCTCTTAATGTGCCTTTCCTGGATATAAAAATTTTCTTGGAACGAGCCATCGCGATAAACAAAAACAACTTTGCACGAGCACGAGAACAGATGGTTATACTCGGTTTACTATCGAAACTTAAAGAATAATCGATATTAAAATGACTTCCTGCACTCCACAGGGATAGATGAGAGACAAGCTATCGAGTTTAGCCCCGAAAATCGCAAGAAAACGTCATTTGAACCGGGAAATTCGAATCGCTGCGTTTATTGCCTCTCCTGAAAAATCACGTTTTTTCACATAAAAGACCCATTTTCTCGGGATCGGATGAACCAAATTTGAAAACTTCTGGAATATTATTACTTATAGAAAGGGTATGGAACGATTTTTAATATATTACATGCTTAGCGAGAATAAAATTATAAACTGAACAGTTTTTTCCCATATTTTAAAAAAATTTTAAATAAAAACGGCTTGATTTAGAGAGATTCCTTCTATCTTAAATAAAGAGTATAGATACCGAAACATACTCTCAAAATGTCAATAAAATCCGACAAGTACTTTTTGAGATACAGGGACAAATGGATCAGTGGTTTCCCCATAAGGATAAACTCGCTACCCACTACCCTTAAGCCAAAACAACCGATCATGCAATCTTTTTAACATTTCTATGAAGAAAATGATGAGAAAACTTACAGTAAAAATTATTAATAACATCTTCAATAAAGGCCACATATAAGCAAGATGTTACTGTAGCGTTCTAAAATATTAAAAAGAACTCAGCAAATTTGGCTTGGCGCTAAACGAATTCGATATTGTCGAATTGTTTGTTTTAATGAACAGAGAATGTTACGTAAACGCTCACAACTATAACTGATGGAATGCTGGATGTTACCACCTGCCATCATCAATGTTACGTGAAAGCTAACAACTATAAGTGATAGAGTGGTGGATGATTCTATCTGCCATCACCAATAAAATAAATAATGTTAGTCTGTGTATTAAAAGAACCTACAAAAATCAAGCTATATCAGAAACTTAGTTTGCCTGTCTTTCTATACGTCTTAGAATCCTGGGTAATTACGAGTCAATCGGTTCATCAAATATTCCCGAAAAATTTATCTGTTTTCCATTTATAATTTATAATTTAAAAAAGAATATAGTGAGTGTATTTTGCGGTTTATATTGTATGGAAATGCTTCAATATGAAGTCTTCGACAGTGTACTTAATGGTCGGCGATGGAGAAGGCGACCAAAGCTTTGGAAGAACCAAGCTTTGGACACCCAATCAATTTCGGGAGCGACAAATAGAAATACCAAACCGAAAGACTTATAATTCTTCCCTCTGCGTGGCTCACATTGGATAAACTGTCTGGCTAAACCATAGTCAATTTTTTGTAAATTTTCTGTGACCTTAAAGACAAGGTCGAACTTAACTACGAGTATCTGTTCTTGATTTTGATAAATATTTCAAAGTTTGTATTTTATTAAAAATTCATTATTTAATTAACATCTGAATAAATAAAGCTGAATGAATTAAATTAGCAATAACAATAAAAATAAAATTTAGAAACTTGTTCATAAAATGTCTACCAACAATATCAAAAGAAATTTATGTAATTTCTATCAATTTTATGGGTTTATGCATAAAATTTGTAAATAAAATTGTAATGAATAAATAATATAAAATTTTATGAACATATTTCTATGAGAGCCGGCAACTGGACAAACAAACTAAACGATTTAGTGATGTAGAAAAAAACCGGTTAACAAGGAATTAGTTGACCGACCTATGCCTATGGTTCTGGCAGGGTGTTTGCAATAGTCAACAACACTGTGTAATGTTGTTGATAATTGTGTGATAATTGTTGTTGCAATAGTCAACAACATTACACAGTGTTGTTGACTATTGCAACAACAATTATCAATTATTTAATTTTACATAATGTATTTAAAAGGAAAACTTAAAATTTCGAAAGATAATTCTAACACTCTGAAATATCCTTTTCAAACCAAAAGATTTAAGGCATGAAATTAGCTGTCATAACAATCGAAGCATTCATTCGACTATACATATAGATGACTGTGGGAGACCTCCACTGTCACTAGTAAATATCATAGGGTAATTTGTTAATTGTAGTTTTTTTTTACAAATCGAATAAAACATTTAAATTTGCATCACATATTAAAATTTTTTATTGGAATCGATAAATTGGTCTCTTTGCCACTTAATTTTTAAAGATAATTTCAAGTAAATGTTGTCCGCGGCTCCGTCTCAAAATGTCCATTCGGAAGGTCCAATTTTTCGTCGCTTTTTCAAGCATTTCGACCTGTATTCCACGAATAACGCGTGTTATGTTATCCTGTAAGGCTTCAGCAGTGTTCGGTTTGTCCACATAGACTAACGACTTGGCATAACCCACAAGAAATAATCAAGAGGCTTCAAAGAGCAAGATCTTGGGGGCCAACTCATAGGGCCAAATCGAGAGATAAGTTGCTCGCCAAATTGTGTGGCATGTTGCACCGTCCTGATGAAGCCATACGTCAACCAACATGTCAAAAAAATCGCTTATCATGGCTCGATATCGTTCGCCGTTGGCTGTAACGTTTATTCCGTGTTCGTCTTTGAAGAAAAATGCACCAATGATGCCACCAGCCCATAAACCACACCAGATTGTGGTTTTTTCGGGATGCATCGGTAATTCATGTATGGCCTGTGGCTGATCATCACTCCAGACGCGACAGTTTTGCTTGTTTACGTATCCGTTCGGCAAGAAATGAGCCTCACCGCTGAACACAATTTTTCGATAAAACAGCGGATTTTCATTGAGCTTTTGTAAGGCTCATTCACCAAAAAATTAGACGTTGTGGTAGGTCATTCGTCATTTCATGATGAAATGGAATGCTGCCACCCTGAAAAACTTAAATCTTAAAAAATCACCCTATATATCAAAATACTAAGAGATTAAGTCATGTACTGAATAATTTCCTGCTGCTATATATCTTGTGGCACCGACTTATTGAGACTGCATATCATTCGCCTCCATATTTTTCAGTTTGGAAAAAAAAAAAAAAAACTGGATAATCATATTGCGGACCAGCCATATTTTCGAAGAAGATTGGTCAGATGGTGCCACCATCACAAAATCAGCGTCAAACAGTCAATCATTTATAGATGTTCTGAACCTCAATTGAGACAATCTATATATATAAAAATGAATCGTGGTTTGTTCCGATGCTTAAAACTCCAGAACGGCTGGACCGCTTTTCACAAATTTTTGTGTATGCGTCTGGGTGGTGCCCGGGTTGGTTTAGATTTACAATTCGGTCCAATTGGACAAAGGGGCGTGGTACCTCCCATACAAACAAAAAATTAAAAATCAATTATTTCTGCTCCTGCTTACGGTATTTAAACAAAATTTGGTGCGTAGGTTTGGTGTACATATCTTAAGTGCTACTGCAAATATGGGCGGAATTGGACAATGGGGCGTGGTACCTCCCATACAAACCATAAATTAAATATCCAATATTTCTGCTCCTGTTTACGGTATTTGAACAAAATTTGGTACATCGGTTTGGTGTTCATATCTTAAGTGCTGCTGCAAATATGGGCGGGATTGGACAATGGGGAGTGGTACCTCCTATACAAACCACAAATTAAAAAGCAATTATTTCTGCTCCTGCAAACGGTATTTAAACAGAATTTTGTATTTCGGTTGAGTGAACATATTTTACGTTCTTCTGCAAATATAGGCGTTTCTTATTATAATAGACCGATTGGCATGAAATATTTCCAATAAAAATAAAATTTGAAGGCAAAGCAACGTTTGCCGGGTCGGCTAATTCTATATATTAACGAATTGATCAAGTTTAGAGTAATCTCCATCCTTGAAGATTTTGTTTGATTAATCAGTCTCCATTTGTTGTTGTTTCATAATCCCTTTAATATTCGTGTTATATTACGCTTTTAATAATACTCTCAACTAACAGCTGCCCATTTGCCTTTTTCAAGGAATAAAACTTTATCGTACCGATGACACAAAATCTAAATATTTCATGAATTTTCTGACAGTCTTCCAAAAAAACAAAAAAAAAAACAGATAAATTTCGGATCTTCTGAAAAACAAAAAAGTTACTACTGTTCTAGTATGCCCTTAGAAAAATATTACGATTTTGCAAATCCGGAATCTAGATTTGTACATTAGTTAATGTAAGTGTTCAGTAATACTAAAATTTCTACAGAATGGTGTAACATTTATGAACTAAGACAATTTTAAACATTTCTTTCGGTTTTTTCCCAACGAAACAATTCTTGTTAATTAACACTAAACTGCGAAATGTTATAAAAAATAAAAAACATATTCACCGTACAATTCTATGATGCAATCTAGTCAATAAAACGACTTTGTGGGTCGGCAAAAATCAAATGAAATGATTTTATTCTCTACGACCATAAATTATATAGAGATTTTTATGGCATTTATCTTTGCTGTCCGTAGTTAGGAATTATAATTTTTTACTATTTTTTTCTTTTCGTTATTTTCCATGTCATAAAAGCATGTCCGGTTATAGTTTTATATCGGCAAAACAACATTGTTTCGCAGTTACACACGATTTTATAAAAAAAGACATTATTTACAGTAGAAAGCAAAGGTAAACTTTAGACTTTAGAAGAGCTACTCTTAACAAGCAGATCTACATATATATTTAGCTATAAACTGGCCTTTTCGGTTGCTAATTCAGAGGCAGTTTTTTCATTACTTAGTTGCCGATACTCCCTAATTCCTTTTTAAATACCACTTCTGCTGTAGAATTTTATTCAACAATCCCTTGCAAATTCATTGATGTAATTTTGTATGATTACTACTTGGCAGGCATGCGAACAAAGTTAAGAGACACACAAATATTTGTTTATGCTTAAAAATAATTATCATTCCTATTAGCAACTAAATGCATCTGCTGTGCCCTTCTTTAAAGTTCGTTCTTTTTTAGTTCATTTGCACAACTGCCTTCACAGTTTACAAATGTTTAAGCAAAAGGTTTGCAACTAAAGAAAACAGCAATAAAAAACACAAAGGCTTGGGTCAATTAACTTAATTGTCTTGTAATTATATAAAACGCAAGAAAAACGAAATACAAGAAGACTGCAGAAAATTTTAAATTATAGACTGACTGAATGATGTTCCTCCGTTTCTTATGACCGCTTTGGTTTCACCTTCATGTTATTTCCCTTTAACTTGCGTCCTTCTTATCTCTTGTGTTCATAATTTTCGGCTTTTTTCGTTGATGTGTAGCAGAGTATCCTTTTTGGAGATTTTTCAAAACACAAGACTTAAGACACAAACTTGGTGTGAGCAGCGATATACGAGTACGATGCATGCATGCAATATTTGTGGTTTTGAAAGATAATTGAGCCAAAAGTTATGATTTATTGACGGATGGACTTAAATGGGTCACATAATACCTAGATTAATCAATGTCTTAAGCCCTGCGCTTTGGGTTAAATATGAAAAATTGACTTTAGGTGTAAAATGTGATATATAAATACGGTATCAATTTCGGAACAGTGTATTGATTATAACGAAAGTGTCACGGATATCGTTGATCATAAATTGATTGCTCGTAACTGAAAATTAACATTTCTTTAGGGAAGTAAATGAACATCAAGAACATATTTCTGTGGTCACAACCCATAACAGCCTAAGTCTGTTTTTCAATATTTTCAGTACAGGAGTTTAAAGTTTTGAATCTTCACTGAAAATCAGGAGAAGGTGTTTTTTGGAAAACTTTGCTACAGATTCCAAGGAAACGAATTTCTTTACTTAGTTGTTAACAAAAAATAGTTGTTTATTCTCGCAGTCAAAAGATATTATCGAAAGACACTTAGGCTCTTATGAATTGTTGAACGAAAGAAAGTCAAAAAGTTCAAGTTGAGTTAGGCTATTATTCCACATTAAATAAAAAACTTTAAGTTTAGAGAAAGACCTTAACTCAATTTATGTTTATCAAAAAACCAAATTGTAATTCGGAATAAGAGCTTAACTCAAGTTAGGAAAATAAAATTGTTTCCTTATTTTTTTGGATTAACGATTTAAGTTGATTTAGGCAATGATGAAAAAATAATGTTTATATTTGTTGTAATCCTAAATTGACTTAGGCAGTTATGCCAAAACAGTCATTTAGAAAAATAACTTAAGCTATTAGGTTTTTTAGGATTAATTGCCTTCCTAGAAGAGATACAAATATGAAAAATTTAGAGCAAATAAATTTAGATACGTTGAATACGATGGTGCTAATAATTCAATTGTGTCCTAACTCGAGTTAGGCTGTACGGGTTGTGACTACAGATTTATGAGTCTAATTTATAAATTTTGCTTTGAACAGTTCAATTATTAACAACCACAAAGAAATTTATTTATAATCAAAAGTTAATGAAGAGGTTTATTAAACCCATTTCAAATGTGCAACAGTATGTAGACAATAAGCTTCGTAAAAGCCTGATTGGCTATTCTATATGTTAATAACCCATTAATTTTCAATGTATTTATTTCCATTGCCAACTTTTACAGACCGCTTATAATGAAAAAAGTACATAATACTTGATAAATTCAATTCAATTTTAAATTATCATCGTAAATTCACCGCAATTTGTAGTTTACCCAATTTGGCTGGAATAGACAAAAAAGTCTTAATTTTAAAGGATGGGATAGAGAAAAAGCTGCTTACATTCAATGAACATATACAAATTTCTATACTTAAACTGACTACGATTTGAATCTTAATGTCATCTTCCGAAGAATTGTGTACAACTCCTCGAAAGTATTGCTGTAATGTTAATCGGTCAAAGAACTATAGGCATTTGTCATATAGTTTGTAGGCATGATTATTTCCAATACTGTCTCCTAGGGAATGGAAAGTTGAATAACGTTTGTGAAAAGATATTAACCTACGCCAAGTTCAGTGAAAAGAATCTGAACGAATGAGATCTAAGACAGGGAGGAAAAAGTCAGTGGGGGCCAAGTCCTGTGAATACGGTGGTTGAGGCATGATTGCGGTTTTATTTTTGGCCAAAAACTCACGCACAAGCATCGATGTGTGAGCTGGTGCGTTATCGTGGTGTAAAATCCATGATTGATTTTTGCACAATTCTGTGCGTTTCTGACGAATTGCTTTGCGCAAACGGCGCATAACTTCAAGGTAGTATTCCTTATTGACCGTACGACCTTGTGGCAAGAATTCATGATGCACCACGCCATTGCAGTCGAAGAAAACAGTGAGTAAAACCTTTACAGTGAAAAACAGTGACCGAACTTGACGTACTTTTTTCGGTATAGGCTCTTTTGGACGCTTCCATTTGGTTTCAATGTCATAGCCATACACTCATGATTCGTCACCAGTTATGACCTTTTTGAGGAAATCTGGATCGTCGTTGACGACGTTC
>JAHXMU010026312.1:681908-693616 GCA_019455685.1 Philornis downsi | reverse complement strand
TTTTGCTCAAAATTTAGCAATTTTGGAACAATCTTCGCTGCCGCACGTTTCATGCCTAAAACATCCGTAAAAATTGCTTAGCATGAGCCGAACGATATGCCAACATCATAAGGAAACTCTCTAATAGTGATTCGACGGTTATCCAAAATCATTTTCTTCACTCCTTCAATGTGTTCATCGATTGTTGACGTGCTCGGGCGACCAGGACGAGCATCGTCATTGACATCTTCTCAGTCTTTCTTAAACGGTTTATACCACAATCGAACTTGTGTTCTGCTCATAGTAGACTCGCCAAACGCCACAGTCAACATTTCAAATGTCCTTCCACATTTAATTTCATTTTTTACACAAAACTTAATACAATTTATTTGATCCATTTTTTCGAATAGTAAAAAATCGAAAAGCACACTAAAACACGACTAACGTTTTTATCTGTCAAAAACAAACTGACAATCCAAAACGGCTGATACTGTCAACACATATAACAGACATGTGTACCAACATAACAGAAAAAAATGCGAAAATCAAACTTACGTAACTCACGTAATTTGAAAAAAAAATCCGTTTTTTTGTTTTTAATCACACCTCGTATGCAGATGACAATGAGGGAAGTTGCCCCCAAAGCTATTGGGAGTTTTAGCAAAACCCATATTTCACTTTTCGTTTGAAAACTGATAGATGTTACAGCAGTCTACTCAAGTATTGAAAACGAACCGTAGAAAGCAGATTTGTGGGTAAAAAAATAACATAATCGGGACACTGGTAAAACGTTGAGAACTACAACTTTGGCTTGGACGACGATTTTATGTATCTTAAATCCATCTTCATTACAGCTCGAAAACCGTTGTTATCGTGGACTAAGGAAGAAGAAATGGACGACACAAAGACCAAATGTAGAGAAATAGAACTGATTGGTATATATTATATTTTTTGGTCGACAATCCAATATGGTAAAAATTGTATGAAGCCATGGCCGAATTTGGAATTCCTGTAAAGCTTCTACGGCATTGCAAGCTGTCACTAACCGACACCAAGTTTTTTGTGAAGATAGGCAAAAATCTTGATTAGCCATTTTACAGCAGACAGGGATTTAGGCAGGTTGACAGTCTATCGTATGCCCTCTTCAATATATCGTTGAAGATGATTATGAGGGAAGCTACGATTAGCACCATTAATACGACAATATTTAATAAAAGCCATATGCCAATTCCCTATGCTGGTGATTTAGATAGATAACATTGGCAGAAAGTTGTGTGATGTTAATGCAACCTTCTCAAGCATTGAGAAGACGTCAACAAAAGGGGACTTTAATATTTATTTCAACATTTGCTAGGCTGTGTGAACATTGTTAACTATAAGTTTGAAATGGTATATGAATTCATTAGGTATAAAACAAAAAACACACAGTCTGGTAGGGAGGAGAGTATTGTTTGCCAACAAATGTTATTATGATAGGCGTAGCAAGCGATTTTATGACGAAGTTTTCCCTCGACAAAAAAAAACCACAACTGTACCATACATTTTTTTGGTAATTTTTAAGAGAAAAATGTTTCGAAAGATATATAGATCCATCATCGGAAGTATACACTGGTTGCGTTTGCTGTGTCCTGTTGTGCGTAAAATCTTGGACAATGATCTCGAGGGGCGGCGCAGAAGTGGGCAACCAAAACTCCGTTGGGAAGACCAGGCATTTTGGGAACTATTATAATTTGGTGTGACGCATAAGACTGGAGAACAAGGGATTATTTCCTACGGGTGGCGTATAATACATAAGAATTTTCATTTAAGTCGTCATCTAAATAAAGTAAGTAAGTTTCGTACGAACTCTTTAAGTTAATATTTGTATTATCTAAAGGCAATTAGCTACATATTAAATGTCCGAACTTGTACCTTGGATGACTGTTTCAGATTTTAATCACTTTTTTCGAAATTAAGCTACTCTTATAAAAAAATCATTAATAAATTATAAAAAGACGTAATGTCCTTAAAGGATCATTGGAACATAACAAAATCATAACTGGGAGATCTCTCCAATTGTCGTTGTATACAAAATTTAGAATTTAGAAACAATTACTTTCTTACTTCCTTGGCTACAGTGACCCAAATGTTGGCTATAGAACGGTGATATTGTCTTCCCTATACCATCAGCTTATATGCCTTTCCTTGCAAACTTTTCTAACAGTTTTTTTGCCTTGCATGTCCTTCATAATGTGAGTATTCTTCATCCGACTATGAAATTTCCTTTCTCCATTAAAAAATATTTCATTTCTCTGTTGGCCACAATTTCAAACTATCAAAAAAGAAAAAAAAAAACAACACATTACCAAAGAGATCTCGCCTTTCTTCGCTTGATGTTTTGTTGTTTGCCACAATTAAGTTGCAATATATATAAACATTTCCACTGACTCAAGCTATTGTAGCGCGTTATTGCGTATATGGCACATGAGGGGCAAAAAAGTGTTATAGTTGTTAATGTGGCTTCCTACTTTGTTGTTATGGCTTTGTAAGCCTCCCCACTTCATTTTTTTTTTTTTGCGTTTCTGCTATAACAATGAAGTTTCCTTCAGTCGCCTCTTTGCTATTTGACTGTTGCCACAGCGTGGCTCGATATATATTGTTGGGCATCAGTGTTGTTGTGTTGCTGCAAGTTTTAGCTTAAACAAAAATACCAAAGGTTTGAAGATACCTTAAATTCCAAATTCCACAACATAATGACGTTCCGCGTATTGTTTGTCTGTTCAACCGTCAGACTGCCTGCCAGTGTCTTGTGGCGGTTTGGGGATGGAGGCTTTTGTTGCACTGTTTTTTTTTCTTTGCTTCTTCTGTTCAGATGTTGCTGCTGCTGTTGTAGCATTAAGGTATTGTTGCCGCAACTATTATGGCTGTGTGTGCTTACCGTGCCGTCTTGCTATTGTGATGTTTGTCTGTCGGTTTGTTTGTCAGTCCGTCATTTGAAAGATATGTTTGTATCGTTTTTTTTTTCTCCTCCATATTGTTTCTTTGTTGTTACATTTGAAATTGACTGACTTACTGTTGCTATTGTCCCATTCGTCTTAGAGTTTTTTTTTTATTTTTGTATTTGTATATGAGTGTGTATCTGTGTTTGGAATCTTTGGCTGATAAATCGTTTTTAATGTGTTTACTGTTCTTACTTGGCTAAGGATATTTCTTTGCTGTGGTGTTTTCTTACTGTTGTTAAATTTTCCTCTTGATAAAAGATATGACATAAAGGAGTGATAGTAATTGCAGTAGTATATCGGTTTATTTTAGTATTAGGAAGTTTTCCCATAATTATAAACTGCTAATAGATGCAAACTTAATTTTTGATAGAAAAACAAACCATTTTTCTAAGCGTTCCATGTTGTTTTTTAAATGCATACGAAAGACTTAAGAAAGAAACTTGAAACTAAGTTTCCCCAAATAAAGTAGCAGAGTTCATTTTGCACCAGTCGGTCGCATACAAAAATAAGAAACAAAGATTGTTCACATCATCACTTTGACATTTACATTAAAAAGACCAATTTTGGCGATATCATGAGTTGTGTTAAAAGCTATAAACGCAATAATAGTGTGGCAGAGTTTTTTTTTTTTTTTTTTTTTTTTTTTTTTTTTTTTTTTTTTTTTTTTGTCAAATATAAAGGGTGGCGCATAAGTAACTTTAACGGTGACTATGTTAAATGCGTTCTTGTGCATCATTTGGTTTTAACTCGTAAATCAATTGCATCTTATATGGAAAAAGATGTAACATATGTAAAATTCTTTGCAAAGACCGCCTAGACTTTTCTAACTGCTGAAAAGTTTCACCTGGTGGAAGTTTCGGGGTTTTCCTCAATACTTGCTTGCACTCGAGCAATGGTTTTCCAGCACGCGGAAGATCAGAGACAGCCCCTTGTTGCCTGAAACGCTGAACCAATCGGTAAATTGTTGGGGCGCTAGGAGCATTTCGAACATGATAGAAATTTCGATATGATCTGAATAATCTAATGCTGACTTTCAAAGTAAAGTTGAACAATTTTTGTTCTTAGTTCTATGCTGAGCCTTTCCATCATAAATTTCCCAAGTATTATTTAGTTAATTCTGTAAAGAGACGAAAAAAAGACTTAAACAAACAATGTATTCACTGATCAAATCTTAGCGTTACTTATGCGCCACCCTACATATGGAAAATTCTCGATGGGAAGCTGTTATTTTACCAAGATTTAGTCGAAAAGAATTTTCATAAACAATTGTCCAAATTTTCCAGTCCAGTCCAGTTCACAGGATACATAATTTAAAGATCTCGTTAAATAAATTAGAAAGCTATCATACATCTACTTATGGATTTAGCTTGAGATGTCTAATTGAGACTACTGTGACTACAATATGCGGCCTCGTTAATGTCACAAACATATGAATTATTCAATTTCGCACCTACAATAGGAAATTCAAAAGCATCCGCAAGATTTACGGCACATAATCTTACTATGAACAATCAGAGCGGCAAAATTCGTTAAAGCGTCAAGGCAACGCAGCTAAACTTCTGCGGTAACATATTAATGTGGGTGGGGCTAGAATTTGCTACTGCATATGTGAAAAAAGGGATTAAGCAGAGCAATGAACTTCACAGCTTGAACTTCATAACTCCGAAGATGGTAAAGATAGTGAAGTGAGATGGAATGGTGATGGTCACAGTTTTTTGGTTTACTTTAAAGCAAATTTTTATTATGCAGCTTTATTGATTCATTCTAATATATGTTTTTAAGGAAAAGGTTCCTATTTGGAAGCAAGAGAAAGCGTTTTCTTTAAAGTTAAGACAGGGTTTCAAACTTAACGATACGGACAACCGAATACAGCAAATTTCGTACATACTTTCCATTCAACATATTCCTCAGATTTAACCTCATCCGATCATGTTTTACTTTCAAACCTAAAGAAATGCTTAAAAGCAAAGATATTGAACGCAATGAGAAACTAATTAAGGACAAAGGAGCGTAGTTTGAAGAGTTGGGTTAATCATAATATTGAAATAAATCAAAAAATCATAATATTGAAACAAGAAGTGCCGATTTTGCGATATAAGAATGAATTAGTTGAAGAAGCGTGACCCACCTTAATTTTCCAGCATTTCTGTGACCTGCTGTCGTATTTATGAAACATTTTTGATTGCAATTTTCGTAAGTCATATCCGAAAATATATAATAACCGCATATTAGCACTATTTACACAAATTTCTATAAAACGAAAGATTTAAGACACAAACAACCTTAGCGAGTTTTTGCACAGCTGCAGTTTTAAATCCGATATACGAGTATACCTGGGGAACAAACCTGAAGTGCTGGTTTGCTGAAGTGCTGTATTCTCTTAGCATATTTGGTTTAAGAGGCATCGTAAATGAAAAATTTAAAAACTTTATATCTCAGTCCAATGTACGCTACGTATGAGGTACACTCTCCAAAACCAATCGTGATCAAAAAACTGGTATTAAATGTTAAATATATCAGAAATAAAGACCACTGTGGCCATTAAGTTTTCTCAAAACTATTAAGATTACGACACCCAACATCACAAAAATTAATCTAAGAAAAAACTTTGCGCTTTTTGAGAGAATGCATTTGACCCTGAAAGTTTATTCATACATACAGTGATGTGAAAAATAATAAGGACACTTATGCCCAAAAATAATATTTGATCAGAAAATAAGTAAAATGAGAGAATTGCTCGTAAATAACTGTATTAATTTTCAAAAAATTCCTATAACTTGTATACATTTAAAAAAAATAGGTTGTTAAGCAGAGATCAATTGGTGTTGGTTGTGCGAATTAATAAGTACAGTTTGTCGATTAACCAAAATAAAATAATATCAAACCTTCTAAAAGTTATTTTTTGTGTACAAAAGGTAAGAAGAGTGATTTTATTGAAACTTTAAATTCAATTCAAATTTAAAAACAGCAAAATTTTGTAGCTTTTAGGAAAAAATGGGAAAATCTAAGCACTGTGACCTAGAACTAAGAAAAACTATTAAAAATTTGTATAAAGATGGAAATTCCTGTAGAAAAATTTCAAGGTTGTTTGGAATTTCAAAAACAATGCTTGAAAATGCAGTCAAAGTATGAGAAACACGTGGTAGAAAACCAAAAATTACGCCCACAGTTAAACCTGGAATCATTCGATGTGTAAAAAAGAATCCATTTATCTCATCGGAGCAGATAAAAAATGATTTAAACATAGAAATTGATACATCAACAATTCGATAAACACTTATTAAAGAGAACCTTAAAGCTCATAGTGCTAGAAAAGTACCAATGTTGTCGAAGAAGAACGTACAACAAAGGCTTAAATTTGCTGAAGTTCACTCAAGAAAAATGGAGAAATATCCTAAATTAATTTATTTAATTCAGATAGGGGTCTTCATACTGTAAGTAGACCAATTAATACGGAATACAACCCAAAATACACTCTTGAGATGGTAAAGCACGGTGGTGGCAATACCATAGTTTGAAGATCATTTTCCTGCCATGGTGTTGGGCCACTGTATCGTATACAGGGCATTATGAAAGCAACAGATTATGTTGACATTCTACAAACTTACGGCAAAGTGCACCGAGGCGTGGTTTGGGAATAACAAGATAAATTTATTAGAATGGCCTGCGCAGTCTCCCGATCTAAATCCGATCGAGAATTTGTGGAATATAGTCAAAACTTCAATTAGAGGAAAGTGTCCCATGAATTGCCATCAGCTATGGGAATTAATTCAGGCTGCGTGGAATGATATACCGATTTCAGTCTGTTGACTTCTCTATGCCCCGATGATGCTTAGCAGTTTTAAAAAACAAAGGAGCTTCAACAAAATATTAACCACTGGAAAACAATATTAGAACAGCGAATCTCTTCTTTTTTGTTAATGTTATAGTATTATTTAGATGAAAACACGAAGTGTCCTTATTTTTTTCACAGGGTGAATTTGTATTTTAAGTATAATTTAGTAAAAAAATTTAAAATAAAAACAACAATTTTAAAAAACATAATGGAACTCGTTTTTGTAATATATTACCTAAAAATAGGTACAGTTATTTTTAGCAATTTCTCTTTTTACTTATTTTTTGATCAAATATTATAGTTTGACATTAGTGTCCTTATTATTTTTCACATCACTGTATATGTGGTAACGACTCCTGATGTATGTATTTAAATTGTGGTGCTCGGTTTTGGCATTGATGTCAAAAGTAAACTTATATTAGACTAAAAGATTAATTTCGGAATTCTTCTTTCATGATATCTGATAAACCAAAAGAAAGAAGCATAATCAAATACCAATTTTTCAGAATTCTGAATCACAGAATCACAAAGCAGCTAGGACTCATATTAGAGGCTCTGTAAGTAAAATAATCTTGTCTGGTAAAGCAAATAATTAGAGATCTTAGGGTCGAAATGAACTTAATCTATTCTCAAACTTTAAATGGGTAAGAACCTCATCTTTTTTGGTATGAAAATTGGAGCTGTGGGATGAACCAAACTTCTTGAATATGCAAGAAAAAGGGGAACAGAGAAGATAAAGGATTAGAGCATAAACATAAGCACGTGTTGATGTTTGATCCCGGACTCCACAACTACGCCTAATATGAACCACACTACAATCCCTAATATAATTTCTATCACGCCATTGCAAGCAATCATTTCTGCCACATCGTTGCCATCATTGACGATGACGATTAACGTGACGACGTCTGATATATGGATGTTCCATACAATGTCCTGTTCTCTTTGGTTCAAATTTTTTCCTGTTTTTATTTTCTTGTGTGACCATTTCATTCTTCTCTGCATGCTGCGTTTTTCTTACGCTGGCTTCCATTGTTTTTTTGTTTTTTGTGATGTTGTTCACAAACTTGGACCATTATATACCTTATAATGATTAGTTGTTAGGGATTTTGACTTCGTTCTTTTTTCCTTCAGATCTTAAAGATTTTGAAATGTTGTGTATTTGATGCATTGGAATCTATTCGTCAATTTGAGTTGTACACAAAGGCTGATTTGCTACATACCCAGTTGCATCATTATAAAATATTTACGCTGCTGGAGATTTTGCGCTATTTTTTTTTTTTTAGTTAGGTAGCACATAGCGCAGCGCTCCCCGTTACCACTTAGTGGAAAAGCTGTTTGGGTAAAGGCTATTTCAGTTGACTTATACATTTTTCTGTAAATGAGTAAAAACAGAAAAAAAAAAATTCACTTTTTTCCATTATGAATTCACTAAGCTGCATATCTTGTGCGCTGGGACTGAGAGGTTACCTTTTGAAATTGTCTCATTTAAAATCATAAAAATAATCTTAAAACAAATTACACTGCAGCTTTGGCAACTTTTATGGATTTTGGCATTTTGTTGATTTTTTTTTTTTTTTTGGTGATGCCAAACAAAAAATAAAAAAACTTGGCAACTGCAGTAGAGAATAATAACAACCACGGCAGCAGCCGCAGCAATGTTTAAGTATTGTCCATAAAATCTGTTGACATGTTACAATGCGGCAACCACTTTACATTAGCTTTAGTCCCGGCAGCTTTTGCAGGCTTAGCTCACCGACCGACGAGTCTTTTGTTGGGCACGCTTGAAAACGAGACAACATTTATGTTCATGGCACTAAGACGATTATGGGGCCGTTGAAGCCGTCGCCATCATCATCGCCGTTTTGGTTATGGCTGTTCTCTACCTACCGCTACAGTTTAAGTCCGTTACTCTTCTTTTTAAGCCATGTTTTGCATATTTTGCGACTGCATTTAAACGAATGTGGAACGAATGAGCGCAGCCAACAAGACGACTTAAAGAAATGAAAAATTAATCCATTACTTAAGTGGTGATTATGAAAATGTTTCCCCAATGTGATGGTCACAGACGCGGTGTGGATTTCAGGAGGTTTAGGGGCATTTCCTGTTTTATGTATAAGTTAAATTAAAATAAATAAATAAAATTTGAATTTGCATATAGTAGATAAAAGGATATTGAGATATTTTGTGAAAAATTTGCTATGAAAAACTTTTTATGATTGCAGATTCAATATAGTTTTATCACGTAATAACTATCAAAGCCTGGAGATAACGACAAGCAACTTTTCAAAGAGAATTTAATAACTTATAATACTGTGTTCTTGAAATGTCTTCCAACTACTTAAACAACAACTTAAAATGACAAAATTATGCAGTCAAAGTAGAATTACCATGCTATTTGTTGCAGTTACCAACGATTTGTGATTTATATTGCGATAATGTACAAAATCATCTATATCAAATTAGCTGTAAGTTCAGTATTCAAAACGAAAACCTTTCGCTTTTTCTTGGAATAATAGTCAATTCAGTAATCATTCGGAGGGATCGAATTTACGATTAGTTATGGTAACTCTTATACAGGGTGTCCGTCGGGAACGCATACTACTTTGTTTGTTTATAATTTTTAATTAAATGAAAATGAATGGATCTTATATTGATAAATGTTTTATTTAATGTCGGCAATTATGTATGAAATACTATATCAGATAAATCTGTGGTCACAACTCGTAACAGCCTAACTCGAGTTAGGATACAATTGAGTTATTAGCACCATCGTATTCAGCGTATCTAAATTTATTTGCTCTAAATTTTTCATGTTTGTATCTCTTCTAGGAAGGCAATTAATCCTAAAAAACCTAATAGCTTAAGTTATTTTTCTAAAAGACTGTTTTGGCATAACTGCCTAAGTCAATTTAGGATTACAACAAATATAAACATTATTTTTTCATCATTGCCTAAATCAACTTAAGTCGTTAATCCAAAAAAATAAAGAAACAATTTTATTTTCCTAACTTGAGTTAAGCTCTTATTCCGAATTACAATTTCGTTTTTTGATAAACATAAATTGAGTTAAGGTCTTTCTCCAAATTTAAAGTTTTTTATTTAATCTGGAATAATAGCCTAACTCAACTTGAACTTTTTGACTTTCTTTCGTTCAACAATTCATAAGAGCCTAAGTGTCTTTTTCGATAATATCTTTTGACTGCGAGAATAAACAACTATTTTTTGTTAACAACTAAGTAAAGAAATTCGTTTCCTTGGAATCTGTAGCAAAGTTTTCCAAAAAACACCTTCTCCTGATTTTCAGTGAAGATTCAAAACTTTAAACTCCTGTACTGAAAATATTGAAAAACAGACTTAGGCTGTTATGGGTTGCGACCACAGAAATGTGCGCCTCTGTTAGCCTCACAAATGCGAGGCCCGTTTGAGCACATTTTTCATTACATTCTCACACATTTCACGCGGTATTTCATTAATTTCATCACGAATATTTTGTTTGAGGTGTTCAAGCGCTTCTGGTTTGTTTGCATAAACCTTACTTTTCAGACACCCCCCACAAAAAGAAGTCCGGAGCAGTCAAACCAGGTGACCATGGAGGCCAACCAACATCATGGAGGCCAACCAACATTTCTTGAAATAACTTGTTGTGGAAAAAGATCTCGCAGTAATTACAATGTAATCCTATCTGTATGCAATGTGACACCATGTTATTGATACCACATGTTAATAAAGCCCAAAACTTGCAGTTGTGGCATTAAAAAGTTTTCAACCATATCACAATATCGCCGCTCCCCATTGACAGTTGCCGTTATACCTTTTTCAGTTTTAAAGAAGTAAAGTCCAATGATTCCTCGTGACCAAAATTGCACACCAGACTGTCACTTTTAATGAATGTAAATGTGGCTGATGAATAATTTAAGGATTTTCTCTTGCCCAGAACCGACTATTCTGTTTATTCACATATCCATTCAAATGAAAATGTGCCTCGTCCTCGTTATGATTTTTTCATGAAAATCGGGTTTGTCATGGGCGAGCTGTAACATCCTATTGGCATATGTACGGCGGCGTAAATGGTCTTGTGGAAGAAGCTCTTGTGTCAACTGAATCTTAAATGGAAACAAATGCAAATCCTTGTGCAAAATTGTGGTCAAAGTTGTTCTTTGCAGACCAAGCTCCTGAGCATGGCGTCGAATTAAGGTTGGTGAATTATTTTGAACACTTTTTTAAGCAGCAGTAATGTTTTCATCCGAGCTTGCAGTACGTTGTGGTCCATGCCTGGCCCTATCAGCTACAGACCCTCTTTCTTCGAAATCATTCATTACACGATAAATAGTGCGTCTTGTTGGCAAGTTGTTTCTCCCAAAAATTTCACGTAACTTTCTAATCGTCTCATCGTAATCGATGATTGATTTTGATAAAATGTTTTAACGATTAAAACACGTTGATTTATCGAATATTTTTTCATAATAAATTTGCCACGTCTGTACTTCACGACTGCCAAATATGAACTGTCAAGACTAATGTTTACCAAAATAGTGGTAAAACAAAGTGGTATATCTTCTCGACGGACACCCTGTATGACAAACATTTTACTGAGTTTGCTATTCCATTTTCTAGCACTCACTCGAAAACTCATAAAGTATACGGTATCAAAAAAATACGGAGAATTCATCGTCCAAATATCCGACTTAAATGGACGGACAAAATCATTTTTGCTGACAAGTTGGTATGAATGTTCTCTATACTGGCGCGGAATTTAAGTGCTATCTATCGTTCAGCTTATTTATAGTGCTTGATGTTGTCAGTTCATCGTAAGTTTTTTTTTTTTTTTTTTTTTTTTTTTTTTTTTTTTTTTTTTTTTTTTTTTTTTTTTTTTTTTTTTTTTTTTTTTTTTTTTTTTTTTTTTTTTTTTT
>JAHXMU010026312.1:638001-681646 GCA_019455685.1 Philornis downsi | reverse complement strand
TTTTTTTGTTTTGCAATTTTTACAATGGACAAAAGTATCGAACAAAGAATTTATCTCAAATTTTGTAATACACATGGAAGCGCTGAAAATGTTACAGATGACCTACGTTATGTCAACTGCATGTAGCGAAAGATTCGACTCGCATTGGTCTTTAATTGATATTAACATCGATAAAGTGGGAAAAGTAGTGACTAAAAATCGTCATTAGCTTTGAGAGAAAGACCCTTTCTGGGTCTTAAGAATCAATTCGTACCATTTTACGCTATAATTTGGGCATGAAACGCGTTGCCGCTGGACTAGCTCCGAAAGACCTGCATTTTTTCTAAGGCTCAAAAACGTGAAGACCACCAAGAACATGCTGGATCGAATCAGTTGTGAACTCACTTTCATATACCGCATTATAACTGGTGATAAAATATGAGTTCACAAGTTTACCGTGCAAATCAGTCAACAAACCCCCAAATGACGTCCTCCATCTGAACAGAAATATAAAAAGCAACTACGCCACTGCCTATCAAAAGCTAAGATAATGTTGACACTTTTCTCCGATTATCACAGTGTTGTGCATTCGGAATCCATGGTCTGTTAGTAGATAAAGAATAGTATCTCGGCATTGTGTAGCGTTAGAGAGAGAGCAAATTCTTCGAAAAAGTCCTCATGTACGTTGATAACGCGCCATATGTTGAGGAGCGTTCATTGTGAATGAATTTCAGACCAAAATCTCAATAATTATCATCGAACAACCGCCGTATTCACTTGATGTGGCTCCCGATAACCTTTTTCTCTTTACAAAACTCACATTACTACTCTGAGGCACCCTTTTCAGTCGACAGAAGACATAAAATAGAATTTGATGAGTTAATAAATCGTACATGATATTATGGACCGTAAATTGCCACAAAATGCACTATTTATTGGTCCATCAGGCAAAAACCTGTCTATACGAGGATTGGCTTCACTTTGGAGAAATTTGAATTTATCGGTATTTTCCTAAGCTTTCATACAATGCGTTAATTAAGAGCAACAAACGTTAGAAACTAATAGAAAGTATAAAAAGTTATCTCAGTTCATGTTCATTTAAAGGACAGGTGAATTGTTGGCTTTTTTCTTTTGACGAAATAGGCCCATATGTTGTGTACGATAAGTGGACGTATTAGTCACGCCCACATACTTTACGACTAACCGATATATTGCCGGCAATGCTATGGGGCGTAGCCTATGTGCAAGATTCCTTCGAATAACGTCTCAGACGAGTAAACTTTTTGTTTATCAAAATAAATAACTTTGTTCTGTACTCCTTTGTTTGAAAGCGCTGCAGTAACATGCTGCACTTTTCTGCCAATAATGTCTATATCATTAGAGTAGGTAGGTTATAGCAGTTTTTTGAGGATGGCATGAGACACTTTTACTGGAGTTTTCCGCATAATCATCGTCTATGTACAAGATTCCTCGGCGTATCGTCTCAGACGAGTAAACTTTTTGTTTATCAAAATAAATAACTTTGTTTTGTCCTCCTTTCTTTGAAAGGGCTGCAGTAACATGCCCCAATTTTTTGCCAATAATGTCTATATCATTAGCGTAGGTAAGTTATAGCAGTTTTTTGAAGATGGCACCAGGCGCATTTACTGTAATTTTCCTCATAATTATCTCCAAAATTATACTTAAGAGATTGCGCGATAGGCTGTTCAAAGCCTCACATGGATTAAAGTGGCTCAGTAAGATTTTTTCCTATCTCTACGAAAAACTTGGTGTCGAACAGTGGAATTCTACAAAGGCAGATAAACTCTGCAGAATTGCAAAGGTCGGTGATAGCTTCATATAATTTTTACAGTCAACGAAAAAAATTGTTAAGAGCCAATCCCCGGAAATAATGGTTATATTTGAATCGATTTCAACAGAGCAATCGAAAACATATAACAAATGCAAGTGAGATTTGACATAAAATAGAGTACTAATTGTGGAAATAATAAACTGACAGACAGACGTATGCCAAGAGATCAACGCGTGCATAATGTAATATCGCTATATTATTTCACAACAAAAGAACTTAAGAGACAAACTTGACTACTTTCAGATTCGGTTGAAGATTAATAAATATTGGCTCGGTAATTATTTTATTTCATTTTAGTTTCTATTTTATTTTTTTAAATGGAATGTCTTATACGAGTACAGAAACAATCAGTTAAACAAATTATTATAAATTATGCACTAACAGGTCATAGTTGTAATAAGACCCTAATTATGCATAGTAAATCTAGATCACACTATGATTTGCTAATCTCAGCCTTAAATGCTCTAGAAAATAAATTCCGAAAGTTATCTCAGCAAGGTCAGACATAAAAATGCGTATAAGATCACAGAATGCGATTCGCACACTTCCATCTCGCTCATTCCATGCAAAGGGAACTTGATTGCTGTAGCTGCCGTTTGAAGTGTCTAATTAAGCTATTAAAATTTATAGTTTATATAGTAATTTATGCAAAAGATCGGCATATCAAACAAATGCTCGTACATTTCGAAAATACTAATATAGTTTTGGAGTGATAGCAATTTAAAATTATAATAGTGTTAACAATGATACGAATACGAACAGTTATTTGTATCGATATGTGAAATGAACAAAAGTTCACTCAATGTGTAACATCAAACACTTTTGAAGTATCAACTTTTGTATTATCATACTTTCATGGTGCCTCAGAATCACTCTTTGCCTTTTCATCCCAAAACAGTCATATCAAATGCCCAATAAATCAAATATTTTAGAGCGTCAATAAACGTTGACTCCATTCGAAGTTTTTTCTTAATTTTTTTTTTTTTTTTTTTTTTTTGTCCAAGGGATTAAAAACGAAAATCTAACAAATTAGTTTTTATGCCACAAAAAAAGGCGATGAGATCATAAGTCCGGATTAACTTCAAATATACAACTTCAGCATATATGATTAGCCGCTTATGGGTATTTTCCCATATGCTTCAAAAACATGAAGTTAGCCGACTTTGCATATTAATTGCCTTCTATTGAATCTTAAAACGAATATCAGTTTAAATCATATTAATTATGCAAAATATGCGTAATATTTTGTATCACTGTTATCGATCGAATAGATTTCAATTTAAATAAATAACAAAATCATCAACAAAAACCGATAGCAAAAGACAATGGACAAATTGCGGCAGCTACCATCGCAAAAGCCTGAGAAAAAAACTAAGTTCATATGATGACAACATAGAATTGGTATCATGGGAAGATTTAACAAGGAGATTTACAAATCTATATCAAAATGAGTGGGTTTCATTGTAAATGCGTAAGCTTTTAATCATTGTGTTTTCGTAACACACAAAAGTGATGCTGAAATAAATAAAAAAAAAAAACAAAAACTAAGGACAGACATCGCCAAATCGTTGTGTTATAATTGGATTTCCACATACACGATTTATCATTATATTATATCTATTCTGTACAATTTTATTACTTTGATAGCATTTTAGATTGCGGGAACTGTTGTGCTATATTTAGTAAGTACATGCTACTGTCATGTACATGATAGTTGGTTCTAGCCCCGGCGCAGTCATCTTACTTTCTTTCTTTCTTTGCCTGGACAAGGCTTTTCCTGGACAAGACTTTAGTTTTCGCTGCAAATTCTATTTTTAATATTCTGTCGTCTGAAAACGGGTGCCACGAATTAGTAATTTGAATTTTTGAGAAAAGAGAAAGAAAAAAGAGAAAAAGGGGAAAATCCACTTCTCTCCACAAATCCGGCATTTTTCGACGAATTTACTCTCTCAAACGCTCCACAGCTATCAGATGGTATTCTTCATTTATCACCAGGCCGTCTGAGTGGAACATCGAGTGGACAGCACCGCTAAATTTTAAGGGGAAAAACATTATCATTATCATGACTTTTGACAGATTTTGGTTTGGTTTTTTTCGGTTTTAGCCCAGTTGGAAGGCGTCATTTTTTGATATTTGGAGAAAAGAGAAAAAAAAGAGAAAAAAGGGGGAAAGTCAACTTCTTCCCACAAATCCGGCATTTTTCGACGAATTTACTCTCTCAAAAGCCCCACAGCTATCAGATGGTATTCTTTATTTACCATCAGACTGTCTGAATATAACATTGAGCTCACAGTGCCGCGATAATCAAGGAAAAAAAATTAACATTATCATGACTTTTGATAGAATTTGGTTTGTTTTTTTTCCAGTTTTGGCCAGTTGGAAGGCGCCATTTTTGAGATTTGGAGAAAAGAGAAAGAAAAAAGAGAAAAAAAGGGGAAAAGTCAACTTCTCTTCACAAATCTGGCATTTTTCGACAAATTTACTCCCTCAAACGCCCCACAGCTATCAGATGGTATTCTTAATTTACCATCAGACTGTCTGAATAGAAAATCAAGTGCACAGCACCGCGATAATTTAGGGAAAAAATTAACATTATCATGACTTTTGATAGACTTTAGTTTGTTTTTTTTTCGGTTTTGGACCAGTTGAAAGGCGCTATTTTTGAGATTTGGATATAAGAAGAAGAAAAAGGGGAGAAAAAGGGTAAAAGTCAACTTTTCTTCACAAATCTGGCAATTTTCGACAAAATTTACTCTCTCAAACGCCCCATAGCTATCAGGTGGTATTCCTCATTTACCATCAGACAGTCTGAATAGAACATTGAGCGCACTGTGCCGTGATAATCAAGGAAAAAAATTAACATTATCATGACTTTTGATAGACTTTGGTTTGGTTTTTTTCGGTTTTGCATGTCAAACTCATTAAGCCATATCTCATCATCATTTTTGATGCATTCTATGAACGTGGGATCAGAATTGACTTATTCTAGTATGTCTTCAGCAACTTTCCGTCATTGAATTTTTGGAAAAAGCTCTGTTGGTCTAATCGAGCGGCAACGTGTTTTAACCCAAACAATCGTGTACAATCCTACGAACTGATGCGTGACACACAGGAAGATTACGGACTCTCTTTTATACTTAAACGATTTAAACAACCTCCAACAATCCCAAACAATTGTGTACAATGGTACGAACCGATTCGTGAGACATAGGAAGGTTACGGACTCTCTTTTAAACTTAAGTCACTTAAATAACATTCAACAATTCCAAACAATCGTGTACAATGGTAGGAACCGATTCGTGAGACATAGGAAGATCACGGACTATCTTTTAAACTTAAATGACTTAAAAAATCTCCATCTTATCGATGGTAATTTTAGCTAAAGACGTTGCTGATCGACTAGAGCGGAGTAAATCTTCCATCACATTTCGAACGCTTTTGAATCCACCAAACCATCCATATGCAAACGTTTTTAAAAAATCCGATTCATCGCATTTTCAGCGATTCGGCATGCAATATTGCATTTACGTTACAAAATTTCAGATACAGTTTTTGTTCGATATTCCTGTGCATGTAAAAATCGCAAAACACATTCGAGATGAAAGGACAAAATCGAGCTGTGTAAAAAAAAACTGTCATTTAGTTTTGCGTTTAAATTCCGCGTCGGGTGAGAGGACAGTGGTGCCACTTTAGCTACAAAAATAAATGTTGATAATCCCTTTAAGCGGGCTTTTTGAAAGATCAATTTCCAGTACTTTTCCAGTACTTTTTTTGACCAAATTTAAGTTACGCTTGCTCTTCTATAAAAATTCGTGTTAATCATATTTTCTTTGTACGATGTTGATGTTCTTTGTTGTATTTGAGGCAACAAATATGTATATTTTTATTTTTACCATTTATTCGTCTGCCCATTAACTGTTTTGCGAACAAATCATTAATAAAATTTAGTTTTAGCTGACTTATTCCTTGGTTCTATTTTCGTATTTTTTGGTGATTATGAGACAACAAGAAAATACCCCTTTTTAATTTTAACGTTATTATTATATTTATTACCAGCCGACCCGGCAAACGTTGCTTTGCCTTCAAATTTTATTTTTATTGGAAATGTTTCAATGTTAAACAAAATTCTGTTTAAATACCGTTAGCAGGAGCAGAAATAATTGCTTTTTAATTTGTGGTTTGTATAGGAGGTACCACTCCCCATTGTCCAATCCCGCCCATATTTGCAGCAGCACTTAAGATATGTACACCAAACCGATGTACCAAATTTTGTTCAAATACCGTAAACAGGAGCAGAAATATTGGATATTTAATTTATGGTTTGTATGGGAGGTACCACGCCCTATTGTTCAATCCCGCCCATATTTGCAGTAGCACTTAAGATATGTACACCAAACCTACGCACCAAATTTTGTTCAAATACCGTAAGCAGGAGCAGAAATAATTAATTTTTAATTTTTTGTTTGTATGGGAGGTACCGCGCCCCTTTGTCCAATTGGACCGAATTGTAAATCTAAACCATCCCGGGCACCACCCAGACGCATATACAAAAATTTATGCAAAGCGGTCCAGCCGTTTAGGAGAAGTTCACTGACAACGCCCGTACAGTAGAATTATATATATAAAGAAGATAATCTTTTAATCCAATTTTTTTAGTACAACTTTAGTACTTTTTGGTACATTTTTAATTGCATATGTAAAATTTTTAGAATGTTTTCATCGTTGCTTTTCTTTTATGCCTTAATGCGCATTTCAAAATATTTTTAATTTTTCTAATAATACTTCACATTTTATTTACTATCCTTTAAAGTCACATTAATAACAAGCTCATTTAAAGCAATTATCTTGGCACAGTTTTAGTACTTTTTAATACATTTTGCGGATCTTTTCTCTTTTTTCTAATTTTGCATTTCTACTTCTGTCCCAATATCATCTGACAAAATGTCAACATTTCAAAGTCTTTTCGTCGTCGCTGTCGTTATTTTTTTTTCTTTTTCTTTGCGGCAACATCCTCTCTAGGGATCTCGTTTGATATTGCATTCCTTGCAGTGGCTCAATGTAGGGACAATAGCGACAGTAACAACAACAACAACAACAACAACAACGTAAACATTAAATCCTCTTAACGTTGCCATCATTTGTGGTGGCCAAAATAAAACCAGTTTCTGTTACATTTGTCATTGTGTTTAAAGAGCATTTACTAAGCTAAGATCGGTTAGTTGGCTGGTTTGTCTGTTCGACTGTATGCGCCACTGCTTCACTTTAATCTTTTATGCCGTTTTTTTTTCAGGTTCGGTGTTTTTTTTTTCTTTATTTGCAACCACCATTGTAGAGACCGTCTTTTACAAACGTCAATTGATCATTGCAATACAAAGCATTAGCTCAAGTATATTTATTACAATCATACTAAGGAGAAATAGCTGTTACATACAGGCTTTGAAGTAACCAGGATATCATGCACTGTAAATGATAGTCAGCTACAATGGGGACATGTCAGGGAGTTGTACAAGAATCGGTTGTAGTAATATTATTCTGGTTGAGCAATAGAAGACGTCACTTATAGGTGATTTAAAGTCGAAAATTTTATTCTGATCGAAAGGTGTTTTATGCATTTAAAATCAACCGGAAAAGTATCAAATTATTCAAATTACGTTAGCAATAACAAAACTGTTGAACATGAAGGGAATGGTCATTTCAATTTGTTATAATAGACACTCATTACAAGTACATCCTTTAAATAACTTAATGTATTCTAAAATTTGTATTCAACTAATTGCAATTGAATATCAATCATTTTAAATATCCGAGCAAGAAAACAAAATAAAAATATGTAAATAAAAATCTAAAATACTGCCGACTAAATTATAAACAGCGTGAATATATTAGACATTTGGTGGCAATTGTTGGCAAAACTATACTTGACTTTGAAAATCCGCTATTAGACAACTTTGGTACAATACTGGCAATGCGTCTAAAAAAAAGAATCTGTGTGCAGCCAGCTTATACCGTGTGCTATAGAAAAATATTACAAGAAGACAAAAAAGAAGCCAAACATTCGTCTTCAGTGGAAGAAACGGTTAAAGAAGTGTCACAAGAGTGAAAATATAGAACGATACAGGAATATCGTTCTATATATCGTTCTATATGTCATCAGAAAGGACAACCGTGGAAATCTGGTCGCTGTTGTGCAGAGAATATTGCAAATATGGAAACAACAGTTTAAGTTATTAATTCTATTATTCTATAAGTTACTTATTCCGGAAGACTGCATAACGAAAGAGCAAAGCAAAGCAAAGCAAGCATTGCAATCCATAAACAATATGGGATGGCGCTTTCAGTGAGCTCTTATACGCATTCTATTTTTAAACTCACTCAACGAGAACTACAGTTTAACAATGATTCCGAACAGCACAATTTGACTTCAATCGATTACTCGAGATATTTGTCAGGCGCATCGAAGTGACGGCCGCGCAAATAATAGTTGGTAATTGTATGCGGAATTGAACCCGCCATCATGCGAACAGTGGTTGCGTGCACCCAATCAGTCGCGCCACAATCAGTCCGAAGGCAGTATAAGTGAAGAAATCACCCCAATTATCCACTAACCAGCTAAAACGAGATCCTAATATCAACAACATCATAGTTTACCGGCATAAAGCTGGTGGCGATGAACTGATAATGATTAAGTGTCGTATCTTAAACAAGGTTTGGTTAAAAGAATATATGGGCGTTTCCTAGAATATAAGCATATTATGTCCGGTGTTTAATGAAGAAGATTTCAGTTTATGTACCAAATATCATAATTTTTTAATTCATCGTATATAAAGTCAGGTCGACTGTATTATGTGAAAAACTAAAACCTATACTGTTTGGTCTGATTGGATCTTTCCAGTGTAGGTTTAGGCTTTGCAAATGCAAATTTCATCAGACCTTTCCAGTGTAGATTTAGACTTTGCAAATTCAAATTTCATCAGACCTTTCCAGTGTAGATTTAAACTTTGCAAATCCAAATTTAAAGTTTTCCCATTGTTCCAAATCCTGGAGAGAATCTAAAAGGAGCAGGTGGGCTCGTATCATCTGTTCGTTAGCAACAAACATGTCTGCGACAGCGCGATTCGGCAGAAATTTATTGAAGCCATGCGGGCATTTGGCATCTATGTGAAGTCGACAGGTCCTTGCAAAATAACAGTGGTTGGTTTTTAGTAATAATAGAGTAAAATCTTATGCAATCATTTGCCATCATGTCATGCCGACAGCCCGATCTCTTCTATACATTTTAGGGGATGATAAAGAGGAAAAATGCAGTGAACATTCTATGCCCCAATCTGTGATAAAAGCGAACGCTAATAATATACATATTAGTCGGAAACCATTAGATGTTACTGCAGCCACCTCAAGTATTAAGAAGGATTCAGCCAAAGCAGATTCTACTAATAGAGAAGAAGAAGCTGTATTGTATTTATTCCGATAAAATGGAGCATTGCACGTACATTGACAACTAAAACTATGAAGTAATGAAAATTTCCAACTTCAACTAAGGCTTCAACATCGAGAAGACAGCAAATTAGCTTAAGTTGTGCATTTTATAAAGGAAACAATATTTTAATTTATTAGCGAGACAAAAACTCCTGCATGATCCAACAACTTAAAAAAATAATTAGATCAGTTTATGATCTGCTATCTCGTTAAAAACGCCTTAACATGTATTGACTGTTCAGAATTACTCAACATATTCAATGCTGCCTTAAGTTTTGAGAATCTTTTTGTTAATATTTCCATAAAATCTGATGTGTTTGCTAAAGTATGGAGTGACCAAATCCATATTTCCGAAACTTTCATAAAATTTAACTCTTTTCTTATTTTCATTTCTTCTTAAAATTGAAAGAACGAAATAAAGTAAATTGGCTAGCTTGTAAAAGTAAAAAATTACAAAAAAAAAAAAAAAAATGGAAATATGCAAAACATTTATAACTTTAATTTTATGAAAAATTGATTAATATTTGGTAACTTTGTTAACTCGAAGTCGGATACGCACAAATCAGATCGGTTTCGATTCTTGTACCAACTCCGAGAATATCTACTAAATTCGGACTCTCAAACTCTGACAGCTCTGGTTACAAAAACTGCTGTCCGATTGTTAGTGTTCATAGGAATTCATTATATGTGGGCCATGATTTCATACTGACGTTAAAAATTAGAAATTTGTGCCAAGCAGAATTTTTCTTAATAAATCACTTTGCAACTTTTTAGGGAAAATTGCACTAAAAAATAACGGGGTTGGCAGTCCTTTTGCTACCTTTTGCTACAAAGGTGTTATATTAATGGATTTGCATTGCATTTTTCGTTAAGCAATACATGAGTTCCGAATAAATCTGTATTTAATGCTCCCGCTGCAAAAGATGAAAGTTCCAAAAAGTGATAACTAGAAGTAAAGTTTCCAATAGTACAGAACTATAGCAGTTAAGTGCACCAAGAAGACCACGAATCGCAAACAATTTCATGTGAATTTTTGATATTGTAGAAATTATTACGTTTTAACTTACGAGATTTCCCTTAAACTAACAAAAAATACAGTTGCGCCCAAATTAAAATATAGCTTAAACCATTCGTTTTGATTGTAAGGTAACACTAACAAAATGTTTCCCCTTTATGGAGTAAAAAAAATGCTTTAATTAAATAAAGTATTGGCCTTTTCGATATGCCTTATAATCACTTTTTCATTAGTTATCCAGCAGGTATTTTTCTATAGCCTACAACACATTACAACGAAAATGCCATTGCCGCTTTTATCACTTGAAAACGCCACCGGTCAAACGCGTTAACAAATCCTTCAAACTGATAAGGCTTTGCGATTTGAGTGGTATTAAGCGGCAAAAACAAACCGAAGTATTTAATGCAAAATCAAACAAACCGGCCCCTTTACAAAAACAACATTGTGTGGCCCACATTTAAGGCCCCAAATAGTACACGAAGTAATTACGCTTTTAATACCCGTTTAATACAAAATATTTTGTTGTATCTGCGTCTAAACAGCCGACAAAGAAAAGCTAAGCCCCAGTGACAACAGCTCCAAATGACAGACCCAGCAACCACATTGGGCGATAACAACTTTGAAAAGATATTTAAATGCCGCTGGTAATAGTCTTGTGTAGTTCTCTTTTTCAGTTCGAAATATTCAAACCGTATCGAACGCACTTTGCTATCATGAAGACAAAAAACTCAATGAATGAAAATCAAATTGTACAAATGTATCGATGAGCAACAGGTGAACATCGAGGGATGTGTAAACTGAAGAATATTAATTTAAATCCTTCAAACTAAAAAGATCTATTGAAATTGTGATTTGAAGGGAATTTATAATTCAAAATACATTAAAAATGTATAAGCACTTCCCCTACCCCTGGGTTCGAAACAATCTGTCATCGTAGTTTCTGTACAAACGAAATATTGTCACACTTGGGATGAATTGAATCAGAAACATTCTTAATTTGTAATCTCCAATATAAAGTCCGAACGACAGCGCGCCTAATGCTCCAAAAAAAAGACGACCGCACTAGCGAATTCGCAAGATAGCGTAACTAAAATCAACATAAGTATGATTTTATGTTTAATGCAGGCTCCTACCTACACCGTTCATTCGATTTCAATGAAACTTTGGCAAAACGTTGCCTGTATATCAAGCGGTGACCGTCACCGAAACGAAATTAAATTCGAAAATAATTTTGATTTGTTTTAGTTTCATAAATCCAAATCAAAAATATACAAGATTTTTATTCTGATGTCGACAACTGAATCAAAACTGTGATGTAGTTTGTTTCTGTTTCATACATCCAAAACGAAATTAAAACTAGTTTCGATTTTTATTCTTACACTTGAAACGAAATTAGAAATAATTTTGATTCTGGTTCAGTTTCTGAACATTTAGTTTGTATGTATTTCTCACAAAATTTCCAATTCAAAACATAGACAAAATTTTTGAGTAATTTCTGTGATCCTGGTATCGTAAATTCCGAAAATAAATTATTTAACGAGTGGTTACCTTCTTTGTTTTGGCGCCAGGATTTTTTCTCTGCCAAAAACAACGAAACTACATCTAATTTCAGTTCTTTGCCGCTAATGTGTTGTATTGATGAAAACAAAAATTTTATTTTTCGCTAAGCAATACTTGGGTTCTGAATGTTCTAAAAAGTGACAGCTAGAAGTAAAGTCACCATCGGTATAGAACTGCAGCATTTAAGTGTATTAAAGAGATCTTGAATCACAAACAACCGCAAGCGAATTTTTTTTTTTTTTTTTTTTGTAACGCAGAAATTATAACATTCTGATATACAAAATCTCTAATAAGCTAAAGAAAAGCATAGTTGTTCCCAAATTAAAATATGGCTTAAACTCTTAATTGTAAGTGTAAGGTTATGCGAATCAAAATATTTGCCTTTTATGCCCTTTAATTAATTAAAGCAGTTGTGCAGTTTGGCGCCAATCCTTTTTCTATGTCAAGGGAAGAAACAACATTTGATTTCAGTTCTGATTCAGATTAAGACACGAAACTAAAGGGTGTCCCAACAAGAACGCAAGATTAAAATTTGATGCCATTCGAAGTGTCATTGTTTGACATTTGAACAATTGTTATTGGTTGCTAATAGAAGGTACGAGGTTAGTAAAAATGGAGCTCTACACGAAAGAACAACGCATTCTCATTGTGTAATCTCAACTGTAAAGAGATTAATGGATAAATTTGCCAAAACTGGGTCTGTTAGTGACGTAAAGATAACAACGCGCCTTCGACCAGGTCGATCGACCAAAAATGTCGCAGATTCGACACCGAAGTCAGCAAATTAGTGTCTCCAAATCCACTATGCAGCGAATTTTGTCGAAAGATTTGCATCTTCATGCATACAAAGTTCAATTGACTCAGGAACTGAAGCCAGCTGACCATGATGGACAGCGAAGGGAGTTCGTTAATTGGGTTTTGGGAAGACAACATGAAAATGCTGATTTTGCCAATAAAATCATCTTCAGTGACGAGGCCCATTTCCATCTTGATGGCTTCGTCAATATTTTTTGAGAAGAATTAAAATTCACCTTATTTTCTGAACACACCTCGTATAGTCTGTAGTGAGATCTTCTGAATATAATTGCGGAAATGTTAGTAAGCAAATTAACAAAACTGATAGAAAACATGTAGTGATTGTAAAGACATCATTGGTCGAAGACCGCGGCATGTTATTGTAGCCTTCTCAGAGATTGGCAAGAAGTCAGAAAAAGTAGGTTTGTCGTCGTATGAAAAGTGTGAAGAGTTTTCACCAATGAACACGACATAATGTATATATGTATCTTCTATTCAGAATTTAAAAAAAAAGCTTTCTCTTGCCGTGTTTCAAGTGTCTTACCTATACCTACTACCTCGAACGTATACAGGCATATCTTCTCTCTGTCTTTAGTCACTTTAGGTATAGTTACATTCCTAAGTGCGTCTATATGCTCATGCAACATCTAGCTGTAAGTATTCAGTGTGACTTAAGTATTTCTGTGTTGTCTTTATGGCTTTTGACCAATTACTCTGTGTTAGTATTAGATTTACGTTTTGTACGTTTTTTAGTTCACTTTTTTTTCTATTCTTTTAATTACCACAAAACGTGAAAAATGTCAACAGATATTTTTCTACAACAACATAAATAAATGCCGCTATAAAGGCTTTACATATCGAGAGCCTCTTAAGTACGGGCCAAGTTGATACTTCAAAAGAATTGGTAGTTAATGTTTTTGTTATATTGCCATATTATAACCGTAACAAGTGCGTGTTGCAGCCACTTCTGGGTTAGGAATCTGTTGAGGAAAAAACTATTTAGGGTGATGACTTGGAAATCTATATTTTCATTTTAATACTTCGCATCGTTATGGTGGGATAATCAAGGTGATTGCTTTATTAGAAGAGAATTAGAGAAAATGAAGGAGAAATATGCATTTGTATGTGATTTTATGATATCTTTTCACAACAACTTATGTGATTTTTGATTATTGCTCTTATATCATGCGAGGGCAGTCTAAAAACTAGCCGACATAACAAAGAAGACACAAAAAATTGGGAATATTCTTTATTTTTCAGCATGATCTCCTTTTAGCGCCATATACTTTTTCCAGCGATATTCAATTGCTTCTATACCCTGTTTATTTCTTTTTATTTAAGACCCATCAAATTCCTTAAAATAGCCATCAGCCGCAGACTGCACCTCTTCTTTGATGGCAAATCTTTCACCATCAAGCCCTTTTGCAAGTTTGGAAGTAGAATATAGTCCAAAGGAAGCTAAGTCTGGTGAATAAGGTGCGTGATGAAGCAATTCGAACTTTAATTCATTAATTTTGGCCATCGTAATAGTGTATAACATTAACTGACTGTTGATGAAACAACATTTTCAACACGCTGTAATAAGTTAGCATAATGTTCGCCGTAGATGGTTTTTCATTTCTGAAGAAAATTAAATAAAATTTTGTGGACTTTCTTAACCGTGTCTGGCGTGGGTGCCTCAATTGGTCGAACACTACGGTGTTCGTCTTGGCAGCTTGTACGGCCTCGTTTAAACTCTTCCACCCAATATTTTACTGTCATAAACGAAGTAGCAAACTCTCCCCGACTAGAATTGGTTGGACTGAGACCTTTCAAATGGAAATATTGAATTGCCTAACCGTGAGCAATGTTTACAAATTAGAATCGCCCTCGGTGTGCGACACACTGGTCATATTACAATGTGATTGCCAATGCCCCCCTGGGATAACCAAGTAAAACTTGGGCTATCTAGGAAAAGGGGCTGACAATTTTAGTACTACCACATATTGTCAACGCTTTCTTGGCAGCCAGGAGATACCAAATTGATTATGCTAGTATGGAACATAACCCCTATTGGCGGAGGTGAGGTGTATCTTACCACCTCTGCTGCTCTATGGGTCTGTAGCACTCGGTTGCAATTCAACTCCACATTCGAATACAAAGTCTCTACCAGCGATTTTGGTATCAACCACAACCCGCGTGATGCTCCCACTAGGGGTCCAACACCAAATGATCAGGCGGGAACTCAGTCTCGGGGCCTCCTGATCCCCACGCTATCGGCCAAACTCACCGGTTGGAGCTGCGTAGCAAAGCAAATAGCAAAGCTACTACCAAGTCGTGATTTATACACCACACTTCACGGGATTGGTCGCCCTGTGACAAAAAAGTACAGACTGGACATTTGTACGTACCTGCAGGCACGGAGACCCCAGGCAGATGGAACGGTCGACACTACAATGCAAGGATGCAGCACCCTCACCGGTGGAAGGTGGGGAAAACTTCAAACCCATCCCGTTCGAAGACGGTGAACGGCAACTATGACATATAGACGTTGGGAAACCCCCCAGAGGAATCAAAAAGAACCCGAGATCTGCCCGTGTATCAAACAAAGCCTCTGGTCAAACTCTGTAGATAATCTAACTCTGTAGACCATCTACTCCCAGTTTCAACACCTTGCAGCGCAGCGACTGGTACCCCCGCAAACGGGCATACAGCTGCCGACTATCAAGCTGAATGGGATTGTGGGATCAGCATGATCCGAACAGTCCCGCAGCGCCTCAACCCCCAGGTCAGACTGCATTGAAAAGGTCAGCAGACTCACTTGCCACAATTACGTCGCAGTAGCCCTATGCCTAGCAAACGCTCTGGAAGCAAACACAAAACCGTTGTTCTAATCAAAACACCCTGAGTAGAGAGCATATTGCTGACTATCCAGTCATCCCCTGACATTTTTATCGCTAATCCAATTAATAAAGAGGTGAATTTTGTTCTTGCATCGCCAAATTTTTTCAATCTGAGCCGATTTTGCCAAATTTCGAACTTAATAACAGATGGGCGAATAGTCGAACCTGCTCACATCGATGTTGATTTTTACTGCGATTAGGAGAATATCTGTGGAGATAATAAAGAAAAACGAGCTAAGAGGAGTTAGAACAAAGACGAGCTTATTCATAATTATTTATTGCCCTTGCTTAGCCTGTTAGTACTGCCCAATTCCCATATCAGACATTCGCAAACTGTGATAGTGATGATAGTTTTTCAAAAAAGTTTTTTTTTTTAATTACGTACATCTATGAGTATTGAATTAAAAGATCATATAAAGATTTTCTGTTACTATTGCTTTACGTCTCCAAAACTATTTCAAAATTCCACATATTTCCCGAAATGAAAACTAATTTCCAAACTAGCGATTTTTTGAAAAATACGTAATATCAGAGTAATTTGTCCTTGTAAGCGCAGATACGAGAATATATTTTATGTCGTCTTAGAGGATTATTTCCAGTTATAATAAAATGATAAATTAAGTGAATTCACCAACATCCTATAATGACAATATTCTTACCCCCTGATTTGTTACAGGGCAAAAATTTAGCCTTTTTGTAGTCCCCAAAATAGCGATTCTTTCTATAAAAAAAAAATACGAACCCCTGTCAAAACGTAACACATTTTACAGACAAAGATGTAGTTTTTCGGGCAAAGGGCAAAATATATTGAACTTTTTTTGGGAAAAAAACAAAAAAAATTAACAAGATACAGATTTTTGAGGCGATAATCTCTTCCCATGATTTGTTGAAAGGCAAAAATTGCAATATTTTTGCACTCTCAGAAGTCGACATTTTCAGAAAAGAACATGAAATCTTCTCAAAAGCTATCACAAACGAGTGCAAACATGCATTTTTAAAGCACACTTGAGCAACCACAATTTATGTTACATTTACAAAGGTTATGTATCCTCACATTAACAAGGTATTTAATTATTATTTTATAACTTTTCACTCAGCAAAATATATGAATAAAATGTTATCGGTATTAATTTTTTTTAAAATGATGCCGTTTTATTTAAAACGGTTTATTGCAATTTCCAATGCCCCTATTCAATAATCACTACATATAGAATGTAAGGAGAGAATTCCAAACGAAGACCCTTTTCGACACTTTTCACAAAACAAGCGAATATTTTAATACATTTCAATGTAACCCCCCTTTCCCTTCAAATGTCTAACGTATGATATATTAACTTAATATTCTCAATGTATTCATCCACCTTTATGAAAACACTTTACTCAGGCGAATGGGAATACAAACTCGTAAATAATCCACAAGAGAACAATGAACTTGTACGCGTGCTTGAGACAAAACCCATCGACATGCTGGAAGGAGAGCAGACACAGCATCTACAGATACGACGTCCAAATATGTGTGTGTGCCTAAAACTGCCCCTGCTGCCATAGAGCCTTGTCCAGATACCGGCGCGCATGCGCGTATGCAAAAGGTATACAACGAAACGCAAAAGGAAGTAGAACAAAACAGGATTTGGTTTCGCGCTTGACGTTGCCACAATTTATGGTAATGTGGCTTATAAACACGAACTAAGTGGAGGAACACACCAACTACCGAGATGACTTTGTTGCAGGTGCGTGCGTAAATACAGGGCCGACCTTTAAGCGAAAAGTGTGAAAAGAGAAGAATGATGTACCAACGTAAAACAAAAACACAATAGAAATATAAAGATAAAAAAATGGCCACATAAAATTACAACAAGCTAAATAAAAGCCTTTTGAACTTTTTTGATTTCTAGCTTATTTGAATCGCATGCATTTTTGTGGCCTTCTTTGATTAATATGTCTTTAATAATATTATGAGTTTTTAATATAATTTCTGACCGATAAATATTAATGCTACATAGTGCTCTTATACAGCCCTCATAACTAAACAAAATTTTCTTTTTCCGATTTATTGTTTGTTCGCGTTTATTTAACTTTTGACGAATGTCAGCTCAAGACTACATGACATTAATTATGATGGTGGTCTGTGTTAATTATGATAACATGTTCGGCCACTAAACGCCCCTCCAATTTTTTCCAATTTTTCTTCCCTCTTGACATTTATTGTTAATATTTGTTTAATAGCCTACAACAATGGCAACAACAATCAAACAACATATTTTTGTTAAATTTTTTTTTACAATCATCACTTGGGTTTTATGATTCCTAACGAATACTGCACACTCAGTTCAGTTGTATCGTTTTTTTATATTTTATTATCAGGCCTAAAAAGATATGACAAACACGACAAGTAATGTCGGCGCGGAGAACAAATAGAAAAAGTGATACAATAACAACTCTATGGAACGTCTAACAACATTGTTAAGAACAGTGGGCCGAACGAGTTGGAAATCTACAGCAATAGTAACGGGTGGCGCAATAGAACGTGCATATTTAAAAAATAGATTAAAAATAAATACAAAAGGTATGGTTACAATAAATCTAAGGCATTGTAGAGTAATAAATGGAGTTTATTTTTTAAAAATAATATCATCTAAATGGTGACACTCTCTACGACGGAACTCCTCTAACCGCCAACGAAAATTATTGAAAACTTTCTTTAGTAATACTGGTGTAATGGCTGCAATTTCACCACCGTTATTCTCCTTGAGCTGAACGATGTTTCTTGGATTACTACTGTAGACTTTGTGTTTGAGGTATCCCCACAAAAAAAAAGTCAAGAGGCGTCAAGTCTGGACTACGTGGGGACCATGGGATATGACCTCTTTTCGAAATCAGTCTGCCACGGAACATCTGCTTCACCACCGCCATGGAATCATTTGATGTGTGACAGGTAGCTCCATCTTGTTGGAACCAAGTTCTGGAATTCACTATTCTTGAACTTTCAATTTCTGGAGCCAAAAAGCCAAACATCTCAACATAGCGTTCCGTATTAACCGTGACGTTTTGGCCCCGCCCATTTTCGAAGAAAAAAGGACCAATTATTCCTCTGCCGGAGATTGCTGCCCATACTGTCACTTTAGGACTATGCAAAGGTTTCTGGTGTTTGACTTTAGGATTTGACTGTTCCAGTAACGACAATTTTGACGGTTTACGAACCCATTCATAAGGAAATGAGCCTCGTCAGAGAAAAGGATATTGTCAAAATTGGAAAATCGATTAAGCATTTCATTAGCAAATGCAAGCCTTGCTATGAAGTCAGACTCTTTCAATTCTTGTGTTAATGGCAGCTTATATGGATGCAGTTTAAGATCCAATGTTAAAATTCGTGGCAAACTTCGTCGCGATAATTGTAAGACAGACGATCTCTTGCGAGTCGCCATTTGTGGATTTCCTCGTACTGACTCCATAACTCTCTCAACATTGTGTTCGGTCCTAGATGTTCTTGGGCGACCATTTGCTTGTGGTATAAATGTTGAACCGGTCTCTTCAAAATGCTTTACCCATATTTTTATTAAATTAGCACTCGGAGCTTCACTAATTCGCTGTAATCCATATTCAGCACAATATAGTCGCCTAGTAGTAATATATGAACGAGAGTTCTCGTAAAATGCGCGCACGCAAAATGCGCGACGCCTCCCGTCGAAGTGATTCATAGCGACTAAAACTCCATGAGCCCACCAACCCAACGATGTAGGCGCCCCCCCGCCCGCGCCTTTTCTACCCCGCAAAAAAAGTTGATGCAATATGCACGTTCTATTGCGCCACCCTGTAGATGGCACAAAAGTTTAGCCTTAAAACTTGTCTACTCACTTAGGGCGTTTCTTTTTCAGCCAAAATGTATAACATAGTTTTTCAGATATTTTTGAATTGTTCATTTTATAAGGAATGTTTAGGGTTTCGAATATTACGATTTTAAATTTCTATTCATAAATCATCGATAAATCGATTCATTCTGGCATCCATAGACAAAAATGGATTTAGCCCTCCAGTTTCATGATATGTTCAAATCATATTTTCTTTAAATATGTTATCAGCAAAATCTTAGACCAAATCACTGCAGTTTATTTCTATCAAATCTTTATATATATAATTCTACTGTACGGGCGTTGTCAGTGAACTCCTCCTAAACGGCTGGCCCGCTTTGCATAAATTTTTGTATATGCGTGTGGGTGGTGCCCGGGATGGTTTAGATTTACAATTCGGTCCAATTGGACAAAGGGGCGTGGTACCTCCCATACAAGCAAAAAATTAAAAATCAATTAGTTCTGCTCCTGCTTACGGTATTTGAACAAAATTTGGTGCGTAGGTTTGGTGTACATATCTTAAGTGCTACTGCAAATATGGGCGGGATTGAACAATGGGGAGTGGTACCTCCTATACAAACCACAAATTAAAAAGCAATTATTTCTGCTCCTGCTAATGAAACATTTCCAATAAAAATAAAATTTGAAGGCAAAGCAACGTTTGCCGGGTCGGCTAGTTCACTATAAAATATACCACTAGAGTATTTTGCCTACTCCGCCATTCCACTGTGCCCACATTGCAGCAGCGGCGTTTGACACTTTTCATATGAAATGACAATCGACAAATAAAGCCGCCGCAAAAAAAAAACCGAAACAAGTACATAAGTCGAGAGGCAAAAGAGAGGAGCTCCAACTCAAGCTGCCTCCCCTTCCTCCCCACTGGTAAACAAACGTACCGACAACAACCATATAAATATGAAAACTACACACAGACTACATACATATAGACGATATGAGGAATACCAGACCATATCATGTGGCCCCATATCCAACAACAGCAACAACGGCACTGCAAATAGCAACAACGACAGGCAGTGCCAACAAAATCATATGTGACTTAAGTTTAATGTTGACAAAATGCCGCAACAAATAAAGTTTATGACCGCAAAATGCATTGCCATCGAGCAAAACCAGCCAGCAAAGATTACAAAAATATTCCGTCTGTCCATTTGTCTGTTAGGCTGTCTGTCTATCTGTAGGAATAAGCGCTTGTCTGTCTGTCTGCACGGCTGGTCGGCCGGCCGGTACATTACGCCGACTCTTTGCCTCAAAGCTGTGTGTGATGTGGTGTCGCGTTACTTGACGATCATTACATTACTTAGAGTTTTCAAGTGGTTCTGGCGTTTGATATCTTTGTTTTCATCATATTTCATATTGTCTGTTGATTTAACAGATTGTTGTTGTTGCTGTTGTTGTTGTTGCTATTGTTCTTGTTACTGTTTTGGGTTCCGAAAGATTTTTCTTTTCATGTCACATGTTCACCATTATTCGAATTGAGTGGGTGTGGGTTTTGAAATTGTTTTCTGGTATGAATACTCGTACGTACTGTCGTTACTGTTGTCATTTGTTATTATTGCCGCCACGCCGGTAAGGTGTTAATTACCAACAACATAATTAATGAAACTAAATGGTAATGAGTGAATTCCCAAATGACAAATTCATTATACGATGCGACGACAGTCATTATGCGATACGATGATTGAACCAAACACCATTCACTGTAGAAGTACGACTGTGCTGTGCTATATTTCGCCATACATCTTTTTGATCTTCTGTTGGCTTTGTATTCAAAATATACGATATTTTATTACCATATTTTCGCAAGAACATTAGCGTTTCTTTTGTGGCCCTATTAAATTTTTTGCTTTGATCTGGCAAATGATGGCAGCAACTGTAGTGTTCCATGGAAAAAGTATAGCAGATCTTAAAATGATGACCGCCTTTGTCGCTATCAAAGACGACGAGGCAAAGAAGAGCTTCATTTTACGTTCTATGAAGAAGATTATCGAATTAATAGTTTGTGGAACACTATCTTTCGACCGAATTGGTGGCATTGCAATTTTATAGATCAAGATAATTCTACAGCAAAATTATTGAAAGCAGAAAAAGAAAATACACTCCATATGATTTCAGGAGAGATGGAGAAATTACGATTTACTATGTACGATCCATTGTGACCATATCAAAAAATTTAACCAACATATTATTTGTACATCCGTGAAACATCAGTGGTGTTTCTTGTCCACTACAGCTTAATTTTGTAAGAGAATTTAAAAAACTTTCTATTTAGCTAAACAAAAAATTTTAATTTTCGCTTAAATTTCTGACGTAGCTAATGCAATGCTGTACGCTTTTAGTACTGAAATTGAAAAGTCATTATGCTGCCATATCATTTTTTTCCCAGAAATTATCAATCAATGTGCATTTCATTCACAACAAGAAGAAAAATATTACAAACTAGCTGACCCGGCAAACGTTGTTTTGCCTTCAAAATGCAAAATGTGCTAAAAAATATTAATTGCAAAAATCTCATCTCCAACGCCATCTATCACTTCAAATAAAGACTTTTAAACCTTCCGGAATACTCTACCAATAATTTAAGACCAAAATGAGCCAAATCGGACCAACCGTTCTCGAACTTTAGCGAGACTAACGCACAGCAATTGATTTATATATATATAGATTGCCAAATAAAATAAGGGAACGGGTAACTCCTAGAAATGCATTAATTTATTGAAAACAACGACTAAATTAATTACTTCACAATAGTTTGTATGTGATTTTTTAAGATTTAAGTTTTTTCAGCTTGGCTTGTTGGTAATGGCGTCCAAACGTCATCTGTCAAAGTGAAAAGTGTACAGTATACTCTGCCATTTCATCATGGAAAGACTAATAAACAAGCAACGATTGCAAATCGTTGAAATTTATTATCAAAATTCGTGCTCTGTGACAAATGTGCATCGTTTGGTACGACCATTTTATGGTCGTCATAATCGATCTGCTAAATCAACAATTTGTGCTGTTATCTCCAAATTTCGCATCAAATTTACTTTGTTGGACATATGTAAAACCTTCAACTCACATGCGTAGAGTGCGTACCGAAGAAAATATTGCAGCCGTAGCGGCCGGTGTTAATGACGATCGTGAAATGTCAGTTCGTCGCCATTCTCAGCGATTGGGCATGTGTTACTCAACCACAAGGAAAATTTTAGACGGCGATTCGGGTTTGAAAGCCTATAAAATTCAACTCACGCAAGAATTGAAGCCGAATGACCTACCACAAGGTCTAATTTCTGGTGAATGGGCCTTACAAAAGCTCAACGGAAATCCGCTAATTTATCGAAAAATTGTGTTCAGCGATGAGGTTCGTTTCTTGCTGAACGGATACGTACACAAGCAAAACTGTCGCATCTGGAGTGATGAACAGCCGCGTGCCATACATGAATTACCGATGCATCACAAAAAAACGACAGTCTGGTGTGGTTTATGGGCTGGTGGCATCATCGATCCATTTTTCTTCAAAGATGACCATGGAAGAAACGTTACCGTCGACGGCGAACGATATCGAGCCATGATAAGCGATTTTTTTTTTTTTTTGTTTTTGCTCCAATTGGCTGAGTTGACCTTGGTTGGCATGTGGTTTCATCAGGACGGTGCAACATGCCACACTGCTCGTGAAACAGTGGATATATTGAGGGATAAATTTGGTGAGCAGCTTATCTCTCGATTTGGCCCTGTGAGTTGGCTCCCAAGATCTTGCGATTTAACGCCTCTTGATTATTTCTTGTGGGGTTATGTTAAGTCGTTAGTCTATGTGGACAAGCCGAACACTATTGAAGCCTTACAGGATACCATAACACGCGTTATTAGTGGAATACAGTTCGAAATGTTCGAAAAAGTGGCGAAAAATTAGAATTAGATCTTCCGAATGGACATTTTGAGACGGAGTCGCGGACAACATTTGCATGAAATTATCTCTAAAAATTAAATGACAAAGACTAATTTATCGATTCCAAAAAAAAAATTTTAATATATGATGCAAATTTGAGTGTTTTATCCAATTATGAAAAAAAACTACGATTAAAAAATCACCCTATACTTCCCCAAGTAAATTGCTATTGGATCAACTATAGCATTTACATTTTTAGAATCTCCTAAAGAAAGTCGCCACTTGTTAAAACAAAGATTATAACAGCTTGCTAGCAATCTAGCAAATGTTAGCTTAATGTCTAATAAAACACAAATATCCATAACACGAATGAAAATACTATGGCTTTCGCAAACAATAAAAGCAAACGTCTTCCCATCCACTCAGTTTCATTAAAATTGCGAAATTCTTAACCTATCTGTAGAAAAGTAATTACAAATTTCAAAAAACTGTATTCGTGTCGCTCTATTTTAAACAATTCGTTAAACGAGTATTTCTACTGGTATTCATAGATTGAATGAATTTGTTAAAAAAATAAATGTAAATTGTAAAAAGAGTAATACCAAATAGGCAAACATAAAGTTTAATAGGCAGCAAAAGTTTAGCCGGGCTGGAAATTATGTGCCCATCACTACAGATTATAGTCCAGTATCAAGAATGATATACCAGTTAGCCTTAAGCATTCTCTTCTCAGGCATAATAAAAATGCATTATATTTCTGTAGGCATTCATATATTGAAAGTATTGAATACGTATAACTTGAATGTATGGAGTATTTATTCATAAAAATTTTAATTCCAAAATGTATGTAATAAAAGGTGCGTAATACCAGGTGTCTAACATGTAGCTAATGATACTACGAACAGCAGGTGTCGCGAGTGGCTGGAATTGGTCTAATAGAAACAGCTTGCTCGTACATAGACTGAAAACTGGTTTAGAAAAATTAAAAGTTTTCAGTATTGTTTCAACTATTTTACCATTTAGTAGTTTATAAAAACCCATAAACGATGGAAATGTAAAAATACTGGATAAAGCTGTACCCCTTTGTTTACTTTTTTTGAGGAACTGTCCTTTTTGTGGGCATGGTTTTTGGAAAAACCTTAAAAATACGAATTTTTACTGGAAAAAACCTGCAAATTCCAGCAATTTTGGTATGCCCGGTTAACTAGCAATGAGTGTGCACGAAGCCTATAAACGTTATGGCTCGCAGTTGTCACAAATGGAGCAAATTTAAGCAGTAAAAAAAAACTTGATCTCACAAAGCCTAAAACCACTTTTTAGAAAAGTAAGTTTTCAGAATTTTTCCAATATTTTTTTTACAATTTTTTTGACATTTAAACGCAGCTTACCGTGGTAACTGATGGATAAAACAAGAAATTACTCCATTTTATATACATTTATAATGAACTAACCAAGTTGTGGGCGTAATTATTGAAGATTTGAAAAAATTATAATTTTTTACTGGCAAACAGGGCAAATCCATGTATTTTGTACTAGAAGAAATCCTTTTTGAAACACCCATTTATTTGACGAAGAGTCGATATATCTGCCATCTCGCGGTAAAGCCCATTCCAAAGTGGTTGATATATAAAATTTGGCCCAGCTAAACTTATATTACTCAAACAGCTTAACGACGATTTCAAACATCATAGTTTGAGCATCATAGTCATAGCATTTTCCAAACTTATCGATTATTCGAATTCTTCGTCAGGCACATCGAGGTGACCGCCGCTCAAAAAGTGATAGGTGACTGTTTGCGGGAATGAACCTGCGATCAAGGGAATGATAGTCATGTGTACTTTACGCGCGCGCCACACTTTCTCACTCTAACGTAAACTATATAATAAAATAATTACAACTACTTGCCAGCCTATTTTTTATATTACCATGTAATTCTGCGGAATATAATCGTACTTGATTTGCAATATAATTGTTGTAATCAATTAAAATTTTGCAAGATTTAAATTTTTTTAAGTTTTAGAATTAATCACGCCAAGACCGCTTAAAGTAAAACTAAATATAAAGTTGACTTCAACGTCCTTCATTTTATAGAATTCTTCTTCTTTTTCAATTTAATGATTTTTCCTGTAAATATTATTCACAATTCTTTTAGTTAAAAATAATTCGATCGAAAATACCAGGAACTACATAGAAGTAAAAGAACAACAAAAACATCTCAATTAAAATGAAACAACAATAGCAAATGAATGCCATCCACATACACCATAATCAAAGGTCATTAAAATAACGTAAAAATGCTCTTTACCAACAGTTTCAAAATTCATAAGAAATTGTCGACAAAAAAAAATGAAACATCACACAACTGATTCGACTCTTAGCCGAAACAGCAGGCCGACAAGAAAGTGAAGAAGGCAAAGCAATAGAGCATCCAAAGAGGGGCGACAAACAAGATCACTAATTTTGAAAAATTAAAAACGAACAACAATAACATTAAAAAAAAAAAAACATCCCGCTCTTATGGTCAGCCATAAACCTCGGATATGAATTCCTGAAAATGCAGCATGGGCAGTGAGTCCGTCAATGGTTGAATGCATATATACGGCAAGAATTTTAGCTCATCATCGTGCGAATACTGTGACTGCTGAAGCGATTATGGCTGCGCCTGCGCACGCTGCTCTTGATGTTAACTCGCCCTAATGTGCCGGCCTTAGACGCCATTGAATGCCGACCACTATTCGGTCCAGAGGGAAAGATAAAGTGAAATAAAAGGCGTTAACACTAAGAGCCCCAAAATGAAGAAGACAACAACAACAACAAAAAACAGCATGAAAATCCAAAAAGTAGAGGCAAACAAACTCTACATTGACTTTGGTTCAAAATTAATGGTTTTTGTGCCTTAATATGAACGGAAAAGAGTATTACAAAATGTCAGCAACAACAACAACAACAACAACAACGGGGAGGGTAGTCCTAAACTGCATTTTTATGGTTGAACAACAAAAGCAACAACTCGGCAGCCAGAAGAACATTATGACATAAAGGCACAAAACCTAAAAGGCTGCAGTCGACTTCTTACTGCTCAAACCGACTAAGGAGCGAAACCAAAACCACAGATATTCAGTCAGACCTATATTCCGCCAAATAGACTGTAGGAAGACAGAGCTAACACCAGCCACAACAACAACAACAGCAGCAGTTAAAATGCAAAATATTCAACAAACAACAAACACACTTGCAACACAAAGATTCCTTTTTTTTTCTTCTTCTTCTTCTATTCCACCCGGCAAAGACTGAAATGTTCGATCGTCCGTCCGCTTGTCGGTAGGCCCGTCTGACCGATCATGCAATGCAACCCAACAGAAAAGAGGAAAATCATGTTTTTGACAATCAACCCAAAAACAGCAGCCGCTGCTGCCGCCACAGGAGAAGAAACAGATTGTTATATCTCTCCTTCTTCATATTAGTACAAGAGATGACGGTATTCACCCCATGATGAAACACAAACCTTTGATGCCACAACAGCTGAGCGTTTTGGAGGAACACAAGCTGAGCTCTATCCGTGTGAATGTGTGTGTGTGTATGTTTCTGTAAGTGGAACGAACGAAAGGTATTCATTCAGCGGCACAAGACGGCTTATGAATCCGCTGATGAGTGTGAAGTTGAAAAGCAGCAAGCGATGGAAGAAAAGGTGTTAATGGACTTTTTTGGAGGTTTTTTTTTACTGTTTTGTGTTGCTGTTTGTGAAATAAACAGTGTGGACAACAATGGCAGTAACGGGAGCTAAGAGAAAATCAATAAAACATGAACTTAAATATTCAAATGAGTACACTTAAGCAAATAAGGATGGATAGCTTTGCTCAGGGAAGGGTTAAGAAATCTAAACAAATGTAAGCTAATCGATCAGGTTTTGTAGAAATACTACAAACACTACAAACATCCAACAGCAATGGATTTGAATACAGCATATCCTTTGCAATTAAGATTGGGACCGTTGAAGCAAAAAAAGAAAAAAATATGTATACATATATAGATATAAATAAATAAAGTCATTGTCAGTTTTCACTTGTTATTATCTCAACCGATTTAAATGCAATTTCACAGAGGCACAATTGAACTGGCAACTTCGAAGTTAAATTTTCTCCATTTAGAAATGAAGAGTGCCGAAGAATTCTCGCTCAATGTATTTTCGGAGCACTTATGCAGTAAAGCAGTATGAGATGCACTTTTTATATAGAAAAATGTCTAAGAAAATACTGGGTTATCCATTATTTAAAAATTAAAAAGTAGGGTTAAATAAAACACACACAAAGCTCTGACTTTTATTTCATTGTACCACCTGGATAATATCATTTAAATGACCACCTTTAAATCGCATGATCTTCTCATGTAATAAAGCCAGAATCAGTTGTATTGAATCAAGTTTATATCACCATTTTTGTTTTTTTCTTATAGTTTTATAGTAGTTTTATCTATTTCCACGCGTTCTTCGGTTATTAAACGATCTATATTCGTAGATGGCAGACATTTCACTAAATAAATAGCACTTCAAATGACATGTATTTAACAGCTAACGGCATCACCAGACCGGTGAGGATAACGCTGTACTATCTATTATACGTCGTCTATCATGAAGAAAAACGCCTTAGAACACTCCTTCCCTACAGAAAAGTGTTCTTGAAGACAGTTTCTTCACTAAACAGTATCAATGTATAGGAAAGCACTTGGAGATCTAATTTTCGTATAGAAAACGCTTTGAAAGATACTTTCCATGTAAAAATAAAAGAAACATATAATTTCAAAAGGTGCCATGGAAATCGAAATACTTTGCAAGACATCTCCCACACCGACAAAATTTTTGGAAATAATTTTCGTTATACTAAATATAAAAATATTTTTATTTTCCAAATTAAAAGGCATTTTGGAACAATGTCACTACAAAATAACATTTTCCATATTAAAAAGCATGGAAAACATTTAACAATAGAAAAATGTCTAGGAAAATACTGTTTGCATAACATTCTCAATATAGAAATGTGTCTTCGGAGATATTTTCCATATAGAAAACTATTTTGAAGACACTTTCCACACAGAAAATGTTTTAAACGAAGATTTTTTTATGGGAAAGTACCTACAAAGACATTCTCTACGCTGAAAAGCATCTTGGAGGACACTTTTAATAAGGGAACGTTTTCGGGAAAACTTTTTCTATATAGAAAACTGTCCCAAAAGATGTTTGCTCTATCGCAAAGTGTATTAGAAGGCTACTCTACTTTCCATATTTAAAACACTTCCCTTGGTAAACATGGAAGGTGTCTTTCAAGATATCTTGGAAGTACCCACTATCAATTCTTATATAGCAAACTATGCTGGGGACACTAGAAAAAAAGTTAAAACAGAACAAAGTGTCTTTGAAGACACTTCCCATAATAAAAATGTCATGGAAGACGCTTTTCACATTGAAAATTAAATGTTTCATATTGCATGGTGCCTTTAAACTTATTTTTAATATGGAAGAATATCTTGAAAGACACTTTCAATACATAAAAATAGTTTAAAGCGCGCTTCCCATATAATAATTTGTCTAGGAATGTATAATGCCAATAGAAAGTTATCTTCGACTAGACTTCCCATCCTGAAAAGTATGCTGGTGGGCGCTTTCAATACGGAAACTTTTTCGCAAGACTTTGTTAATGTTAGTGAACGATGATTGCTTACTACATAGCAAATTGTACTGGAGACACTTCCTATTTAGAAAATGTTTTGGAAGGTCACTTTCATATAGAAAGGCTTTGTCTTCGAAATAGAAAAATGGGTCCAGAAGTATTTTTCATGTAGAAAATTGTTATCGAATTCACTTTCCATACTTAAAAGCGTAAAGCGAAAATCGCCTTGGAACATCATTTTATGTTTACAAAAATCTTTTAGAGAGGAATATTTAAGAAGAATATTTATAATATAAATGGATTTATTGTTTTTCGACTTTCACTAATAGTAGACATTTTTTTATTTTCAGCGAGGTAACTGGAATAAGGTAAGTGATTATTATCCCAATATCTTTTTGTTTAAGGCCAATAACGAGAATGGAATAAGATATATAAATCAATTGTCTCATGAAATGTTTAAGTTTTCATTTATATCTGGAATATATGGATATATTGCAATGGATATTAGAGGTAATAATTAAGATTATTATAAAAGCTAAGAAATAAACCAAATAATGGAAAAAAATTCTGTGTATCCTATATATGATACTTGGAAGTGCTTCCCAAATTCAATAAGCTTACCGTGTATGGGTCCAATAGTCAGTCATTTTAAGGAACTTTAGTTAGATTTACCGATTGCTCGACTACTCCAAATATTCGTTAGCAAATCGAGGTGGCCGCTGCTCAAAAAAAGACTGGAAGATTTGTGCGCTTCGCTTTTTTAGTAGTATATTATAAATCGTTAAACAATTAAGAAATGTTCAGGAAGATCAACCAAAATGAGACAAGAAAGCGTAAAATTTGTAAGGCAGGGTCAGCTAATTGTCCCACGTCAGCACTGCAAGGCATAAAATCTGCCATTCTTTATGACTTTCGGCATAAGCTCAAGACTGTGGAAATATTGCAACCAAACCAAAGTGCAGGTTTAATTTTTCTGTGGGGTATGAACCTCAAGAAGAAGTCCAAACGAAATCGTACCATGGAATTGTAGCAGTGGTAATGATCAAAATCGGCGAAGATCCCAGATTGACACAGGCGATAATTGCTAAAGTAATTCTATTCTCGATAATGAAAAATGATCGTGGTTACAAGAAGAACTTATCGCAATGTGATTCTTTTGTAATTGAAGTCCGGAAGACTAAAGCAACGTGTATGCTTTCTTTCATACATACACGTTGCTTTGAAGTCCAGAAGACTTAAGCAACGTGTATGCATTCTTTCATTATTTGCTTGCAAATTTAAACAAACAGTACAAGACAATCCACATCTTTAAAAAATCATAAGGATAATTAATGGCTTTGCAAGTACGACCCCGAACATAAACAGCAATCAGTGATATGAAACCAAAATCGATCATTCAAAGCAAAACAGTAAAAGTAATAATAACAGGGAGAAAGTTGTGACTGTATGGTATACAGAAACTAGCGAACCGCAAAAAAGAACGCTACTGAAGGACACAAGTGCACATCCTAAAATATTTGTAACACCTTTTGGCCCTGAGACTAATTCGGATATTGAACCTGATACCTGCGGGCGATCATCACATAGACTGAACGATTCTGAAAACACTATCAAACATTTTCCTTCGAGCGTAAATTTTGTGCCAGTCTTCCAGCCAGCCTTCGGATGTTGAACCTGATACCTGCGGGCGATCCTCACATAGACTGAACGATTCTGAAAACACTATCAAACATTTTCCTTCGAGTGTAAATTTTATGCCAGCCTTCCAGCCAACTAAGTCACATCATCATCGCTACAGCATTTTCTTAAATTATACAGCGAACGAAAAGAAACGAAACTATAAAATGCCTTTAAAAAATGCCTATAATTACATTTAACCATTAAGTGTGAAAAATTATGAAAATTTTCTTAGCATTTGGCCAAGATAACACAACGAAAATGAAACCCAACACATCGCCACAACTTTTGGTAGTAAAACTCCAAGTAGACGGCTAACAAAAAAAAAAAAAGAAGAAGAGATACCATTAAAGCGTAAAATGATAAATCATAATCCCACCGAAAATTAATGGCAATCAAAATTCATACTAAAGAAAACGAATAACAACAAGAACCAGAAAAAAACGAAAAGCCAAAAGCATAACTGATAAAAATTAATTGATCAAAAAGTCACAGCAAGCCACAAACGCCTTCAATAGAGAGGTGGGAAGGTGCAAATGCCGCCATCGAAGAACGTGCCAGTGTCACACATACATATGTATTCGTCCATAACCCAACCCCCTCAATTAATCCATCAATTTTTTTCGTACCGCGACAGAAGGAAACTAATCTAAACAGTTAGACTTTGAGGAACAAAAATACCGCCTGGAGATAAGAAAAATTTAAACAGTAATCATAGTAATGAAATAATCATAATTTTCTTTATCTCAATAACAAAAATAAACAAATTAAAAATCTAAATTTGTTTTCCACTCTCTCTCTCTCTGAATTGATAGATACGAAACGAGGGAGTCTAATTTAGTTTCATTTTGACTTTTTCGTTTCGAAACCGCTAATTTAAATGTTGATTTTATTTTAGGAGAGGAAGAATTTAGTTTTCTTTTTCTTTTTGTGTTTGTGTTTTATTTTCTTTACATCGCTATCGATTAAAGACTTATTAAATCATCATAAAAAGTTTTATAGATAAACATTAAAATAAATTGTTGATTTTGATTCATACAGCGGACCAACCGGAAACCGTCTGATTGAATATTTTATTGAACAGCGAAGTTTTTGTTTTCATCTAAATGTTTTCATTTAAGAAAATTAAACTACATTTGTATTTTTTTTTTTTTTTTTTGTGCCTTAGCAATAAATGGGTGCATGCTGGAGGCCATAACGGAATTTTTAATGTGGCGAAAAGCCTACACTAAAATACAGCAGACCGGACTCACATTGATCAATTTTTGTTTTGACCTTTTTTTTTGTTACATATTCATATTTTGGAGTATAGTTACTATATTGGTTTAAAAAATGAAATACCAAGAAAATTAAAAGATATATTTTTTTGTATCTCGTCATCATCCAGTTTTTTTTTAGATTCGCATTTGATTTTGCTTACAGATTAATTGTTATTAACTGTAAAGTTTTTTTTCTAATACATAAATTATAAAAAAGAAAAATCGTCAGTCTTTAACGGTTTATAGTGGTGATCTTTCAATTTTTGTAACTGCCTAAAATCCATTGAAAACTATAAAATCAAAATGGTTTTAAATTGAGTAAAATTGCCATTGATAAAATCATTGGTCCCAAACATTTTGACACGCCCGATTTATTCTTCAGAGAAAGCACAAGGGAATTGATTCAAACACAATCAAATCAAATCGTCATTTAGTCCAACATCTAGAAAATTTTTATGAGATATCTCAAGAACAACTTTTCTATATGAGACGTGTTCTATAAAAATTGGAACTGAGTCATGAGAATTTCAAGTATTTTTATGCAATATTGAGAAAATAACAAAAGAATTTCGTCTTAGAATTGAATGAGGAATTTTTCACAATATTTGGAAATGATTAATTTAAGATGAGCAATTCTATTTAATATTAAGAAAATATCAATTAAATTAAGAACTTGCATTTGATATTGAGAAAAAAAAAACAATTGATATTGAGATTTTCTATTCAATATACAAGGGAGATCAATGGAATAATGAGGTACAACAATGGAACAATGGAAAGTGCAATTGCAACTAGAAACCTTTTAATTAAAAACAAGAGTTTCAATTTTTCTTGTTTCCAATTATAGATAGAATAGATTTCTTAAATTATTATGTATACATGGCGGTGGCACAAAAGTAATCACCTTATCTCTCTATTTGACTGCTTTCTTTACTGTCTTTCTTTGCCTTATTTGATTTTCTCGATTAAGGGAATAACCAAAGGGCCTCAGCGCTCCCAAAAAGTGTTCCTTCAAATAGAAGAAATGACAAATCTAATACTTAAAGTCCGTATTCAGAAAAGTAATACAAAATATTTTTAAACTTCGCCCAAGTACACATCATTTCTAAGCGCTGCAACGTGATCGCCAACGGAAGGGAAGTCAACAGGGCAGATGAACTGTCAAGACTAGAGACAACTCTACAGACTCCAGCTGACATGGAGTCCGTAGGCATGCCTCTAGCCACTTGCAAGCTCCTACTGCGAGATAGGGCATATTTACCAGCAAATGGTTGGTGGACGTTTGTCCGAGACTGTAACAATCCAGACAGATGTGGCCTCGCCTAGATCTGAAGCGTTCACGCAAACTACTGTCGCTATCAAGACCCGACGTCTCATTATTTGTATCTGTCATGACAAGACCCTGTCTGATTGGAAGACATGCAGTGAGAGTGACGGTTGCGACTAGTGATTTCTGCAGGAGCAATAGGGATGAAGAGGAGGAAGAGTCTATAGAACACTTTCTCTTCAATGGCCCTGCCCTAGCGAACAGGCGGGGATCAACACTGGGCTTTTATTTCTTTAGGGACTTAGGAGATCTGGGCGATAAAGATATTGTCCGACTTAAGAGCTTCTTGGGGCACTCAGGATGGTTCAACGGGGGAAACTAGGGACAGTCATATCCCTAGTTTCCGTGGTATCACAATGGACTATGTAGTCTAAGTGAGTCTGTCTATTCAGATTGCCACACTAACCTAACCTAACGTAATCGATATTAGTTTCTCTATTTAGCAATAAAAAAGGTCCCAAATGAACATGATTCGCAAAGAGATCTGATTTTTTCTATTTACACAAAAGTTAGAGCCTTAGAAAATCTGCCGACTGTCCCGCTTCTTTAGCATTTTAAGACAGAATGCCGTAAAAATAATCGTTCGTTTGGAAGATGCCAAATTTTGAAGTCCTAGTCTAGGCCCGTTGTATTTCTCAAGATAGTAGAATAATTATACCTCTGTGAACACAGTTATTCTACGCCCGTTATTCTTCTCAAGAAGGTGGAATAGGTGTACCTCTGTATACACAATGATTCTACTCTCTTGTGAAGTACAATGGGATTAGACACTGGTACGCCAAAATTTGGCATCATCCAATGGAACGATTATTTTTACGGCTTTCCGTCTAACCAACTTTTTCACTTTTAAATAGAAAATTCTCAATTTTGTTGCTTCTTTTCTAAATATTGAAAGTAACATCTCAATATTAGTTAGCCCTTTCCGAATATGAAATGAATTTCTCAACCTCAGTAGATGTTTTCTCAATGTAAAGTGGAAATTAACAATTTTAATAGATCATTCACCGCTATTAAACAGAGCTTCTCATTTTCAATTGATAACAAATGCACAATTTTGACATTTTCATTTAACTTTTCATTATTTTCAATTGCATTAGATTAGTTCTACATCTAATAAAGCTTTCAAAAATATTTGTTTATAATAACGCTGTAGAATATCGTATTTGGTTCCCACTATCGATATACCGATTTTTGAATACAAAGAAAAAGATTTGAAATCAGGGGGTTAGAATGTTACAGAAACACAAAATTTAGGGAGTCTTGACAAATACTGTTATGAGAAAGGCAGCGAAATGTTAGAGTAGCTTTGAGCTTTTGAAGGAAACTTAAAACAAATTCTTTTCAATCACTTGAATGGGATATGAAAAAGCATCCCACATTCATGGATGGAATAACGGATGTCAAGGTATCCCGCGTTTAATTTTTTTTTGATGATTGTGTAGTGTTTCAATTATATACAAATTTTACATTTCCGAACGGATACAAATTTCAGGTCTTCTTATTTGAACGTTTCAGTCGGAATGAAAAATTTTGAAACAATTCATGAACTTAAATAAAAGACATAACTGATTATTATAGATTAGTAGTGCAGCGGAATGTATATGTAGTTGCCACAACTACCCTCTTCCCAATGAATTTCTTCAAAATTAAAAATCATCTGAATATGCTGGTTTTATTCGATCTATTGAAAGCTTATTTTCTTTGTTGCCAATCCGGGCAGTGAAGTATTTTGGTTGTATTTTAATCACTTCATAGGGTCCACTGTATTTGAATGATAAATTTTTTTGCACCTAGGCATTTCTGATCCAGACATGCGAGCAGACATGATCCATTGAACTTTTTAGTTTTCAAAGAAATTCTGTTTGTAATGAATAGTGTGGCGGCAGGCGTTCCACCTAGATCTTCTTTGAAAGAGGCCCTCATTCCTAATAAGACTGATGGTAAAGTTTTTGACCATGATGGGTTATTTTTGCACGTTAGCACCGCTTTGAATGTTCTGTGCATTCTTTCTACCATTCCATTCGATTGTGGGTGGCACGCAGTGATGGTCACACGTTTTATTCCAAAAAATGCTGTCATTTTCTTGAACTTAGTCGACGTAAACTGTCGACCTCGATCAGTAATAATTTTCGAAGGGCATCCGTATATGAAAATCAACGAGAATCAAATGTTTCTGTGACCGTTTTGGGTCTAGTTTTCTGGCTTATCTATTTACCGGTAGACCTTTTGGTCTCAAAATCAACGGCTGTGGTTCGCTCAAATCAAGTCGGTATTTGCATTAACAGAAATTACTCGGAGTCACCATTTTTTTTTTACTTCCATCATACATACAAATTACAAATATTTAACAGATTTTAATAATTACATAGGTTGAGATATAACTAAAAGTATTGCAGCAAAGCAAGATATTTTATTTTTCAAAAAATAATCTTTGTCTATGAAAGAGAAAACAATTAAGGGAAAAGATAGGATCCCTTTAGGAAGAGATATCACAGGTATTCTTCCAGATTCCTCAACACTTTATGATGTGATAGCCTGTTTTGATTCTCGAATTTGTCATTTATTTTGCCAATGTAAGTATGTAACATATCCTCCTTAAAACGATCATGTAGGCGACGAGTTGAATACCTCATGTTTAAGCCATGTATTTGTTTTAAGTTCTTGCTTCGGATGACTTGGAGTTTCTTCAAATGACTTTTGGCACATCTTTTAGACCAGACCTGACAGTCATATGCCATGATTGTCTGCCGTACTTAAAGCATATTCTTTAAAGTTCAAGTGCTTGTCAAGTATTAATCCCAAGTATTTCACTGAATATTGTAAAGGAATATCAGTACCGGCTATATTGAGTTTGAGCAAGGGGTTACGTTTTGGCGATTTATGGAAGGGGAAAATTATAGCTTGTGTTTTTCCTTCGTTTATTTTTATTTTTCATTTCGTGAAATATTTTCCAATATGAACCAGCGATTTCTTCATATTTTTAACAATTGCATTTGAAACTTTTCCACTTGACATTATGGCAGTGGCATATAATGCTATAGCCTCATTTTTAAGCAATTTAAAATCTGATGTGAATATGGCGTACAAAGTCGGAGACAAAACCGTACCTTGCGGCAAACCAGCTGGAATTTTTCGGGGTGCTCTCTGTTGACACTAAGAATGAATGATCTGTCGGCCAAAAAACTTCTTACCATCTTTTGTAAATAAATGGTAAATTCAAATTTGTTAAGTTTAAATATGAGACCATCAATCGAAGGCTTTTTCTATACTTTTCCGATGTCTTTTGTTGCTTAAAACCGTGTTTACAATTCTTTTTATTTGGTGTATTGTCGAATGCTGTTTCCGAAAGCCAAATTGTTCCTCTTTTAAAACCAAATTATTCTCCGCGTGTTCCTTTATTCTTTTCTGAATTATCTTCTCAAAGATCTTATTCAGACAGTTCAGCATACTAATTGGACGATAATTTTTGGGGTTCTTGGAGTCTTTTCCACTTAGTTTGCCACAAAGAATGTAACAATGTCTCAAAATTCTGGGCTTTAGGAAAAGCGAGAAAGAGAAATGAATTTACCTTTTTTTCAAGAAAAAGAAAATGACCTTCGCCCGGAGAAAACCATAAGGCAATGTCAAAATTTACTCTTGAAGGAAAATAAAACTCTAAAATTCTTTTTTATTCCAATGAATATTTTCATCAATTATATGATAACATAATATATGATAATTTAATGAATAACAAATATTAGTCATGATTAACTTAATATGTAGAGCTAATTAATTGCTACAAAAGGAATCAAATCCCTCAGATTTGTCAGGAACCCATCAGTGGGACTGCTGCCCTAAAAAACAGATGTTCGTGCAGAGTTTTGAACTGAGCCTATATGTAAAGTTTTGGTACTTTCCCCCACAATTCTCATCTCTCTAAGAACTCCATCGTTATGAAATTGTTTCCCCTAAAGCAAGTACGAAGTAAAAGTTTCTTTAAAAAAAAAATCACCTTGAGCAAAATGCCTCAAGTCTTGTTGTTCAATGTCTCCACTGTGTCCCAAAACTACCCATTACTACTCCATTTTTATCATTAACCAAACAAATTTACATTGAAAATCACTTAATTTGCTTCGTATTTCAAACAGAAAATTCTGCGCCAATTGCTGATAACTTTATTTAAAAATGAGTTTCTTTTTTCCTCACATTTCTGTGTGATTTATCTAAAGTGGTTGCTTAATTACTGTCATCATCATTATCACCATAATCATCATCATTACGACCGTCGTCATCGTCATCACCAGCCATATCATTTGTTTGTATTTTCGTAATTAAAAAAAAAAAAATGCTTCATATTTTGATGTTTCAAGCAAGCATTCATTCATTTATGAAATTTCGTTATCAGTTCTTGACGAGTATTTCCCTCAAATTTATTTATTATGATGATGCTTCTAATGTTTACTTAGAAGGTAATACTCGTATGTAGAACAATCAAATAATATCGTAGAGATAGACATTTTTCTAGAATACTTACTGGAGTTTAATGAACCCCTATCACAATATTTGAAATATAAGGATTCCCTATAGAACCCCTTTTGTAATTCAAAACTATAATTGATAATGTTAGTATTATATGAGGGTTGCGGCTTAGTTGCTTTTGTGGAGGATAACGAAAGGGTATTTGTATAGAACATAAGAAGCATTGAAATGATTGAATACTGGAAATGTATAATTTGGGATAGGAGTAAAGAAATTAAAACTGAAAGTAATCTCTGCAAAAAAAAAAGGAAATAAATCAAGGGCTACTTCCGTTTTGGTATCATAATCAAGATTACAAAGTTATAGTTAGCGATGCAATTTAATCAGAAATTTTCATTACATCTTTGTGAACGAATACTTTGCTTGATCTGTGAAAATAATTCGGTAGAAACATGCTATTTACCACATGTTTGTAATACATAAAAACGAAGCAAAAACAATATCGAAAAAGTAACAGATGCTTCCATTGTTCCATTGCTACTGTGTTTTATCAACGAAAAGTAACTTTTGCTCTTTAAAAAAACAGCGACGAAACCATTTTCTCCTTAATTAATAAATAGACAGTACAGAAATTTCAGTCAGATGAACTAACTATATATACTTTCATTCAGTGTCCTTTGCCGGCAATTGATGAGCAAACGTGTGATTGCTGTTAAAACCGACGCGGTAAATTTGAAGCTTCTTATCAAAAAAACACAAAAAAAAATTCATAATAAAACTCTGAATTATAGAAGTATAAAAGAATCAAAATTATACCTAACTTAAATTAACAGAAGCGAAATTGTAGCTAACTGAAATTAGTTATTGTAAATTACTGTCTTCCGCTTATATAAAGGGTGTCCCAACTAGAACGCAAGATTTAAATTTGGCGCCATTCGAACTGTCATTGTTTGACATTTAAACAATTGTTATTGTTTGCTAGTAGAAGGTACGAGGTTAGTAAAAATGGAGCCCTATACGAATGAACAACGCATTCTCATTGTGAAATTGTTTTACCAAAATGGTGAAAGTTTTGCGGCTACAGTTCGCAAATTGCGATCAATTTGGGGTCACAATAATGCTTCAAAAGAGTCGACTGTAAAGAGATTAATGGATAAATTTGCCAAAACTGGGTCCGTTAGTGATGTAAAGACAACAACGCGCCTTCGACCAGGTCGATCGACCAAAAATGTCGCAGCTGTACATGATGATGTCGCTCAAACTCCATCCACCTCAATTCGACACCGAGCTCAGCAAATTGGTGTCTCCAAATCAACTATGCAGCGAATTTTGACGAAAGAATTGCATCTTCATGCATACAAAGTTCAATTGACTCAGGAACTGAAGCCAGCTGACCATGGACAGCGAAGAGAGTTCGTTAATTGGGTATTGGAGAGACAACATGAAAATGCTAATTTTGCCGATAAAATCATCTTCAGTGACGAGGCCCATTTCCATCTTGATGGCTTCGTCAATACGCAGAATTGTCGCATTTGGGGTGAGGAAAATCCTCGAGTGATTCACGAGAAGCAAATGCATCCTCAACGTCTCACTGTGTGGTGTGGATTTTGGGCTGGAGGAATCATTGGACTTGTTTTTTATGAAAATGAGGCACGTCAGGCGCAAACAGTCAATAGTGTTCGGTATCGTAAAATGATAACCAGTTTTTTCGTGCCTAGAATTGAAGAAATGAATGTGGAGGGCATGTGGTTTCAACAAGACGGTGCCACATGTCGTACAGCCAGAGAAACAATTTAATTGGTTTATTTAAAATTTAAATCTTGCGCTCTTGTTGGGACACCCTTTATAATAAAGAAAACTTAGATTTTCCCAAGTCGGCTCAAGAAAGAGTCAATTTCCGTTAACAGAACTAAGTTTATTACACGCATGATTTATGGCAAATTTGACTCAATACATTGCAATTGCTTAAAAGATATGAAATTAGAAATATATGGACCAGCCCGCCAGGCAGATGGACGGATCGCTCAATCGACTTAAAAAGTCCTGAAACATATTTGGTCAAACTTGGTACTTTAAACTCTTCATTCTGGGTGTTGCAATTTTTGCCCTATCAAATGATATGTACCGAAGTTATTCTTAGATCACTTTAGGGCGATCTTTTTTCTGTGAAACATTTGAATACGCAATCAATGACTACCCAGAAATATTCATTAAACACAATTAAAAAAAAAAAAATTTTTTTTTTTGTTTTCTGAAATTTGTTGTAAAATTTGAGCTTTATTTCCTAATAATAAATACATAATATGCACATTGCTTGAACTATCCAAACTTGAACTATCCTTCACATAGAATATATTATGCATCCAATATTATGGAATGATCAAATTGTCTCCCTTCCTTATTTGCACCAATTTTTTTTTTTTGTAACGTCTCATTCAGTGGCAGGACGGTGCGAAAATTACCAAATATCAGAAAATTGCCAGTAGGAAGTTTACAGAATATTTTCAATAACTCAATAACGTTATTGTTGAATAATTAAAATCAGGACACTGAAGGTTCCCTGAATTTCTTTTTTTTTTTTTGAAGATCCATTCATTTAGTTTAGAGTAAAAACGCCGTTGAATTAGCAGCAGTAGTTTCTAAAAAATCGATGGTAAATACCATAAGAATAAGCTGTCATTTGGAAGACAATAGAACAATTTTTGATAGGCGTCAAGTATTCTACAGCTCTCATTATAAAGCCAATAGAAAAATTTTTGATGTTTTTTGGGAACGGAAAACTGCATTGCCTTGCAACAGTAAATTTGAAATATTGGCGACAAATCGAAAATAAAGCAGAGTACTAACAATGCTATCGAAAAATTTTAATATTCTGGAGTCAAAGTAGTTCTATTTGTGTTATTCAACTTAACAGTAACATTGATATTATATATTTGGACAGGTTTTGGCTAATATCAAAATCATTAAAAAAAATTATAATTTTCCAATTCTCCAATCAAATTTTTACAGCTTCACTATCATTTGATGCGGTCAGCCAGGGATAACCACTTAAGGTGCAAAATATCTTTTGAGCAAATGTGTTTTATGACTTCCTAAATTCATTGAGCAATCTCCGCCTATTTGTCGTTTGTACGCACTATAATTGTCGTAAATCTTTATAAATCTTCTTAAAATTGGATACAGTCCAAAATTTTGGCCGTTCGTTGCCACGAATTATAAATAATTTGGTATCCCCAATGCTTCTTGACCGATTTGCGTAAATTCAGTTTCTTTCTGTAACTCGTAACTCATAGAGAGCAGTAACTTACATGTATCCATTCATTTTTGTATAATGGTTGGCAAAATTTAATTTTTATCGACCGATTAACCACGCCCCTTGAGGTACTTCATATACAAATGCCCGGTTTAACACGAATATTCTTTGGTTTATATCTCTTGTCGAATCACTCTAAATTCTGTTCACATTAAAGTAGAGTAGTAGAGTCTCACAATGAAAATGGCTTAAGTAGACACGCCCCTTCTGGTACCTGTTACATAAGATGATTGATTTTCCGAAATTAAGTTGTTGCGTTGTAATTTATAATTTGGAAACTCCAACAGCCTAAATTTTTGCCCATCGAAGAAAATTTTTAAATTTTCGCGCCTTTTCTGGCGCCTTCCATACAAATAAGCAATTTAATCCAGATATTTTTAGCTTCATATCTTTCAAGCAGTCACTCTAAATTCAGTCAAATTCAGCACATGTCATGCGTTTTGAGAAACTTCGTTGTGGCAATGATGGCGAATTGATTTGCTGTGCCAATTTTATCAAAATTTAGTTTTTCCCCTATAAAAGCCTAAGTCGTAATAATCTGCAGTATCTCAAATCAATTGAATTATATTGTACAAAATTTATAAGCTTTGGAAAAGTCGACCGGTTAATCTGTCTCTTTCTAGGATCTCTCACACAAAATATGTACTTAATTTAACCCACATAGATGGCAACTTTTATTTAGTTTAATTAGCACACATCAATTTTTTAGTAAACTGAGTTCTGCGCATGAAAATGATCTGGGTACCTCGCATACCGTTTGTCAAATTCCCGAAAATCTATAATTTCTCTGTAATTTGTAAGCGAAAGACAATACGTTATAATACATAAATTCAGTAAATTGTAATTTTGCATCTTTAATTGTGATTTGATTCACAGCGTTTACTGACCACGTCCTAGCGGTTAATCATTGTCCTTCTGGCATACCGCACTCTTTTGCAACAAGGCAAAAGGGCGTTAGATAAAGGTATACGAATATTTAAGTCAGTTCACCTGAATGAAATTTCTGTCATGATTTTCGGGAAATCGAACAATTTGTATGTGAGGTACTCTACTGGAAGCAACAAATAGGGTTCAGTTAAATTTTCGCGAAACCAGATTTCCTAAGAAGTTTCCCTATGAACTGTCATTGCCATCAATCAACTCGAAAACTGGTGTTTGAAAGTATCGAGTAATTTGATCAGCCTAGTTTCGGCTAATATTATCAAAGCATCCATAAACACTGCTACACTCTCTATGTACTTCAATCAAACTCAATTCCATCTACAGTCTAACTTTCCCTTACTCTATAGCCACCCGCGCCAATCTCCCCCTACGGAATTTTATTATTCCAAGTGTGGCTAATGTGTCTATTGTTTTGTTTTGTTTCATCTATCTCTGGCCATCTATGTATATAATTTAGTATTACATTTTGCGAACGAATAAAACGCAAACGCAGAAGTGAAAAAGAAGCACAAAAAAAAACTGTAATAAAGATCAGAAAACACGTAACTTCTAAGAATTATTTTTATTGCCATTCCAAACACCGCTCGCAACCGACCGTCGAGCGGAGCTTATCTCAAAACAAGAGATCTAAATTTACAGACATCAGCAACAACAAAAACAACAACAAAAGCACAAAAATTATATATAAAGAGCGTTCAGTCAGTTTCTTTTTGAGGCCACTTGAAGAAACTCACATTAAAAGCCGCACTTTTGATATGAAAACTCGCAATAACAACAACAACCAACCAAGAAGCGGCTTTAGTAAAAGCTTACAACTATGAATACGAAAAACAATAGTAAGAACAACAGCAATAGCAACGGCAGCAAGCAGCTACAACGTGAAAACGTTATAAACAAAGCTAAAGTATTATTCATGCACAAACACTTTTTTCCACGAGGAAGACGGACCGACAGGGCAGATAGACGAATAGACAGACAGGCAGACAGAAAATATTCGGCACTGATGGCAACAACTTTAACCGAGATGAACTGAACTGAACTGAACTGTCAGTTTACCAAGGGGTTGTATTTTTGCAGCTTACAAAGATGTGTAAGCCAAACTACAGTTGTGATTAAATAAATAGCATACAACAAATTTTGAACGAATGGACATTAAAGCGGCAAAAAAAAAACGATAATTTTGCATGAAAATCTCTCAACACGAGTTACGTAAACATAGCCAGCTGAAGTTTGATATTCAGTAGTAGCATAAAACAAATTTTTAAGAAGGGGATAATGAGTGGATCTAGAACAACACAAACTACATAACCATAGCCAAGTGAAGTTCAATAATAATACAGTACAGTAATACATACAGTATTACAGTAATATATTATGATATATATCTATATATATATAATTCTACTGTACGGGCGTTGTCAGTGAACTCCTCCTAAACGGCTGGACCGCTTTGCATAAATTTTTGTATATGCGTCTGGGTGGTGCCCGGGATGGTTTAGATTTACAATTCGGTCCAATTGGGCAAAGGGGCGTGGTACCTCCCATACAAACACAAAATTAAAAATCAATTATTTCTGCTCCTGCTTACGGTATTTGAACAAAATTTGGTGCGTAAGTTTGGTGTACATATCTTAAGTGCTACTGTAAATATGGGCGGGATTGGACAATGGGGCGTGGTACCTCCCATACAAACCATAAATTAAATATCCA
>JAHXMU010026312.1:547604-628001 GCA_019455685.1 Philornis downsi | reverse complement strand
CAAGTTGAGTTAGGCTATTATTCCAGATTAAATAAAAAACTTTAAGTGCGCCTAAATTGACATAAATTATTATTCTATGTCAAAATATTTCAGATTCGATCTCTCATGTTGAGTTAGGTTGTTATTCCTATATAAGAATTCATAAAGTTTAAAGACAACGACTTAAGTTGAATTAGGCAATGATGAAAAATAATGTTTATATTTGTTGTAATCCTAAATTGACTTAGGCAGTTGTGCCAAAACAGTCATTTAGAAAAATAACTTAAGCTATTAGGTTTTTTAAGATTAATTGCCTTCGTAGAAGAGATACAAGCATGAAAAATTTAGAGCAAATAAATTTAGATACGCTGAATACGATGGTGCTAATAACTCAATTGTGTCCTAACTCGAGTTAGGCTGTTACGGGTTGTGGCCACAGATATACGGTTCATACGGCCAAATTGAATTTGATGTTAAGAAACGGTCACGATGTCTTCCATTTGTTATCCATTTTTCGGCTAGCTTAAAACAAATAAAAATAACATTTATTTTTGCCTTAAGATTTCTTTTCACGTCTTCTGGTATATCTTGAAGACCATATCTAACTATTATTAATGTCAATAAAGCGTCTTTGCGATGTATTTCGGGAGTTTTTATCCACTCTTCAAAAATGTCCTTTCTCGAAAGAGTCATACTGGAAAAGTGATGTTTTTGCAAGATGTTTTTGATTTACCTTAAAGCGAATACTTGAAAGATTAACCAAAATATAGATTTACACCGGAACTATCCGGAATAAATAGCTTTAACTCTACTTGAAAAAAGGAAATATTTTATCTTTTGCACTTTCTGAACTTCTCACAAAAAAAAAAATTCTTAATACTTACAATGGAAATATTTAAATGAAAATTGTAATATATTTTCTTGAAATAAAGCTGAATAATAGTAATAAAAAAAATTATAACAATAAAATCACCGTAGACTTGTTAATCATAGAACAGAAATAATACGCTTCTCTTTGAAATCTGAATGCTTCTGTTGACTACAACTGACTTTAAAGCTCAATTTTTTCTAATCAGAGCTAAAAACAAGCAAACAAAAACTGAATTACAGTTACCTATTGTATTGAGACCCTCATTAAGCGATCAGAAGGAATGTTCCCAGACATTTTTTTTTTTAAATTTTTTCTCGCAAATTTTTTGAAATAATCACAGTGTGCGTCACGTTGTTTAGTACTTTTATTTTAGCCACGTTAGACACGGTTGAGAAAATCCTCAAAACGGTATTAGATGATCGTCGGCTAATGGTGTGTGAGTTAGCTGAAATTATAGCCATTTCAAAAAATGCTATACATCATATATCGATCGAAGATTTGAAGATGAGAAAACTATGCACAAGATGGGTGCCGCGCTTGCTTTCAATAGAGCAAAAACAGCGTAGTGAAAATGTTTCCATAGAATGTTTGGCGATGTTTCACCGCAGTAAAGTCGAATTTTTGCGTTGATTTATAACCATGAATGAGTCATGGGTCCATTACTTCACACCTGAGACGAAGGAACAGTCAAATTTTTATTGATTATCTTCAGAAAAGAAAAACCATCAATGGTGAATATTATGTTAATTTATTGCAGAGCTTAGGCGATGAAATTATGGAAAAAAGACCGCATTTGGCGGAAAGGAAAGTGTTGTTTCTTCTAGACGATGCTTCAGTTCACACATCCACTATTGCGATGTCCAAAATGAATGAATTAAGTTTCGGATTGTTTCATCACGCACCTTATTCGCCAAATTTAGCTTCCTTGGATTATTTTTTGTTTCCAGGCTTGAAAAAATGGTTCGGTGGTAAAAGATTTCCCAACAATGAAGAGGTGGAGTCTGCGGTTGATGGCTGTTTTAGGGATTTTGACAGTTCTTACTATAAACAGGGTGTAGAAGCTATCGAATATCGCTGGAAAAAGTGTATCGAGCTAACAGAGATTATGTTTGAAAATAAAAAAGAAGAAGAATGAATTTTTCCCAACTCTTGTGTGCCTTCTTTGTTAGGTCCGCTAGTGTTGGGACCGCCCTCGGCTCTAAAATAATCCGTGTGCCTAAACTTGTGTGATGAAATCCAAATCATGAGCTAACAAACGAGTAGCGTTTACTTAAAAAAATGTAAATTTTTATTTTATGAGTCGAATCTTGGCCACTGACCTAAACATACGACTTATTGTAAAAGAGCCAACAGTCAGTTTTGTGGCTCTCGGCTTTAATACGTGTGCTGAGTGCTTATTCGTTGCAATTGCTTTCTGTAAGGGAACCAGCTACCACATTTGTGGCTCCAGGTTCTATTATTAAAAACACAGCCGTGAGCTGTGGTAATATACCTAGTCCTGCCATATGTTCTGTTACAAATATAAAACGCGATAAAAAAAACCAAAATTCATATTGTATTCAAAATTATTTCATTTATTAGAAGACAATATTGGTTATTAAAAAAAATTGTATTCACTCGAAATGGCCGCCTTTTGCTTTAACACAAGCTTTCAAACGGTGGGGCCATTGGGCTATAATCCATGGAGATCGAGGACGCTGCTCTGGTTAATACTGTTTTAAGGCTTCCCAAATTTCTGTGGGGAGTCTTGCAAGTCATATTCTCCAATTCTGACCACAAAGCATAATCCAGTGGATTGAGATCTGGACTCTTCTGCTGCTATAAAGCCAGGAATATTGACTCTGAGCCACTCCTGCGTGGTTTTAGCTTTGTGCGCAGGAGCAGAGTCCTGTTGGAAGATCCATCTACGTCCATTGAAAAGGGTATTGGTCAAACCCTTCACAACACCCTCTAACACATCTTTTTGGTAAACCTTTGCACCAGTTTTTACGCCCTTTTCACAGAAATGGAGGGATGTGACACCATGGTGGGAGACCCCCCACCAAACCATTACGGAAGAGGGATGATGGCCACGTTGAACCCTTGGAACAACTTTTTTCGCTTCCTTAGATGAAGTGGCATAAATCTTGCCATTTTGTTTGTTCAAAACTTCTTCCACGGTAAAAATTTTCTCATCCGTAAACAGAATGTTTTCATGGCCATTGTCCGCGTGCCACTGCAAAAGTCGCTTGCATCTTTCCAGCCTAATTTTTTTTAGCTGAGGAGTTAGAAGATGCCCCGTCTACCGACGATAGGCTTTCATATGCAGATCATTCCGAATCAGCCTAGACATGGATCTGGTTGATATATCCAATTCCTTGGACATGATTTTCTGCTTTCTAAGGGGATTTCTGCGAATTCTTTCACGCACTGCCTTTACTACCGCACTCGTACGGACAACGCGCGGGCGACCACTTTTTGGCCTGTCTTCTACTCCAGACAATTCGCCGAAGCGAGCAATAGCACGATAAACGAACATTCTTGATATTCCGAGTGGTTTTAGCAACTCGAAAATTTGACCAGCACTCTTTCCGCACTTATGCAACGCTATTACGCCGACTCGATTCTCTTTAACGCCCCACTCCATGTTAATAGATTGCAAACTGAAACCAAACTGACTAGTATTCTTCACTAATCAGTGCATGTGTTCTGAAAAAAAAGTTAACGGTTCTATTCCCGCAAGAAGAAGAATAGCAAGAATAGAACATATGGCAGAACTATGTACGAACCTTTAAATTCGATCATCCCAAAAAATCTTGTCCATATGCAGCGATCGGTGACTAAAACTTTTAATGTGCTTTTCCACAACTTCTTTTCTTTTTGCTGAATTTGTTATGGGGTCCCTTGTGGCCGTTGGATGGCTGAATTTTGTTTTTTATCGGTGTGCGTTTTTCGGTTTGGTTTAATATTTTTACTTTTTTTTCGTAGTTCCTGGTGTATCTGCAACCGATTATTGCTACAGTAGTAAGGAAGGGCTGTCGGTGCATTTTTTTTTTTTTTTTTTGGTCGGCCGGTTTTCTGTTTCAGTTGCATCAAGCAGCCTTAGACGTCGTCTTCATCTGTTGTTGGATGGTGGCGGTGCCTGAAGTTGTTGTCGTTGTCGCTGATGTTGTTGCGCTGGGGAGCCCAAGATGCACCTTCAGATGTGTGTAGTTTTTTTTTGTGCTCGAGATCATCTTTAATATCATCGATGTGAAACAACATTGGCGCTACGTTTTCATGTTGTTGTTTTGTTTTTATTTGAGTTTTATTCGGTGCTCTTTTCATTTCGTCTTGTGATCTTTTCAAAGCTTCTTCTTACATTGTTTAAAGGTGGACGGATGGATGGTTGGCTAGATGGATGGATGGATGCATTAGTTTTCTTTTGGGCCTTTTGATCACTTGTGGTGTTGTTGTTGTTGTTGCTGTTGCTATGGTGCATCGGTGATCTGCAAAAATGTATGGAGCAATTAATGATGATTGGGATTGAAATTGTATTTGGTGATGATAATGATGAGGGCTTACACGCTTTATGTACCATTATGAAAATTAGCTATTAAATTGTAATGAATCTCTTCTGGGCATTAAGTGAATTGTTCATTAATTGCAACTTTGTGGTCATGGTATAGGTTGTTTAGTATAGAGAATTGGATTACAACAATCGGGAACCAGCACTAAAATTTTAAAGATGAAAAAATATGGAGGCAGTTATTGGTAAAACCACTTATAAAAATATTAATTGGAGAAAAATTTATTTCCTACAAGGTTTAATTGAGGATGATAGTTTTTTAATTGTACACAGTTTACGCATTAAACATATTTCATGTATGATTTGGTTTCAAATCAAAAATACTTACAATGTATTTTATGTGCAAGTGCTAAGTCTGGTATTCACCTCAAATGGAATTGCTTTTGGTTATTTTTGTCATTATCTCTCCGGGAAAAAATCACTGTGGGGCTGCGTAGAAAGGAAGGATGAAAGAGGATGGATCTTATATTGATATGATGATGTTTTATTTAATCTCGGCAATTATGTATGGAATACAATATCAGATAAATGTCCACCTCTGTTAGCCTCACAAATGCGAGCCCTTTTGAGTACATTTTTCATTACATTCTCACACATTTCACACAGTATTTCATTAATTTTGTCACGAATATTTTTTTTGAGTTGCTCAAGCGTTTGTTTTTTTTTTTTTTTTGCTTAAACCTTGCTTGATACCACATGTTAATCAAGCCGAAAGCATGCAGTTGTGGCGTTAAAAAGTTTTCAATCATATCACGATATCGCTCCCCATTGACAGCTACCGTTACGCCAATTTCAGTTTCAAAGAAGTAAAATCCAATTATTCCTCTTGACCAAATTGCACACCTGACTGTCACTTTTAATGAATGCAAATGTGACTGATGAATAATTTGAGGGTTTTCCATTGACCAGAACCGACTATTCTGCTTATTCACATATCCATTCAAATGAAAATGTGACTCGCCACTCATAATTTTTTCATGAAAATCGGGGTTGTCATGGGCGAGCTAACATCCTATTGGCATATGTACGGCGGCGTAAATGGTCTTGTGGAAGAAGCTCTTGTGTCAACTGAATCTTAAATGGAAACAAATGCAAATCCTTGTGCAAAATAGTGGCCAAAGTTGTTCTTTGAAAACTAAGCTCCTGAGCACGGCGTCGATTTGAGATTGATGGATTGTTTTGAACACTTTCTTGAGCAGCAGTAATGTTTTCAACCGATCTTACAGTACATTGTGATGCGGACTTGACCCTATCAGCCACAGACCCTCTTTCTTCGAAATCATTCACTACACGATAAATAATGCATCTTGTTGGCACGTTGTTTCTCCCAAAAATTTCACGTGACTTTCTCATCGTCACAGTAATCGATGATCGATTTCGATAAAATGTTTTAACGATTAAAACACGTTGGTTCATCGGATATTTTTTCATAATAAATTTGCCACGTCTGTACTTCACGACTGCCAAATATGAACTGTCAAGACTAATGTTTACCAAAATGGCGGCAAAACAAAGTAGTATACCTTCCCGAAGAACACCCTGTATTATATTGCATATTCACCCATTGATATTACATTGATATCACCCAAACCTAAATATTTCCTAACTTATAATTCATCCAAATTTTAGAGTGAAGTTTTAGAATTTATATTTATAATTATATAACCTTATTCTACATTTTATGTAAAAATTTAACATTGTTTGAATATTGAACATAAACACAGCGTATGTAATTTTCGAATGGCAATGGGTATTAATTAGCAACAAAATTTGTTTTTTTTTATCGGTAAGCTTCGTCGATTCGACGAATCGCAAAATCGAATTAAAATAACTTGGAAACTAAGCACTTTTTCCTAAGGAAATACAAATTAATTACCGTTTTATGCTTTTTACTAAAATAATCAAAAATATGTACTTCAATTTTTCTTTTATTTAGTTTATTTTTTTTTTCTTTTTTTTTTTAGAAATAAAAATTGACGTAAAATTTTGGTTTCATTTCAAAGGTAATGAACTTAAAATTTAACTTTTTTTAATATTATATCTTAACTAAACTACTTCGTAAAATAAATATATTAATCATTTTAAAAAGCAATAAACGACTCAATTTGGCAATAAACTTGCGCATATTGTGCCGGCTTTAATTTTGTATTCGCAACATATACTTTTCTTATATAAATTGTAGGTACTTTTTGCCATTCTTCGTTTTTTATAAGAACATTCCCACTAAATTACTTCTTTAATAATTTAATTTAATTGTTTGTTACTAAGGAAATTCCCAAAACTATTTTTATCTGTTTAGATTTTGCCCATTTTCAGAACCATCGGTATAACAGGAATTCAAAATAATGGACTATTCGATTTTCGATTTCAAAAGTAAAGTTAAATAAAACACACATAAAGCTGTGATTTCGATGAAACTTTTATTTCATTTTAATGCTTTGACCTTCCAAATATCAAATACAAGTTCATTTAAATAACCGCCTCTGCATTGATTGTAGCAGTGGATTCTTTTGAGGTGGTTTTCGACAACTTGTTCACACATTTCGGGCGGTATCTCGGCGATAACTTGTCGAATGTTGGTTTTCAAACGCTCCAACGTTAGGGTTTGGCGTAGCCCTACAAAAAAGCCTAGCGGCGCCAAATCGCATGATCTTGATGGTCAATTGACGCCGCCAAAACATGAAATTACGCTTTCTGGAAACTTCTTCTGCAATAAAGCCTAAATGGATCTGTTGTGTAGCCCGTAGCGCCGTCTTGTTGAAACCACATATTGTCCAGCTCACAATCTTTAATCGCAGCCCTAAAAATGGTTATCATATCATAAATAGTTTATCATAGGTGAGCCCCATAGCGCTCACACAGTTCCTCCGGCGTCATTTTCCAGCTCACAATCTTCAATCGCAGCCCAAAAAAAAGGTTTCATATCATAAATAGGTTATCATAGGTGAGCCTCATAGCGCTCATACAGTCACACACAACGTCATTTTCGAAAAAGCTATATTTTCGGAAGTGCGTACATTGACATGACACACAGGCCTGACCGCATCTGTAACGCTTCCAATCTCTTCAAATTTCTTTATGATTTTGCAATTCCTTGCACAATCATCCGCAATGCACGACAAGTGCCCTTGTTTGAATCACCACTTTTGTAGTAAGTTTTAACCTTTTTTTTCACGAGTTCTTCACTACATAAATAACACTTCAGATGACAGGTATTTAACAGCTGACTGCCTTGCCAGATCGGCGGTTTTGAAACCGCTAAATGGATAACCCTGTACTTTTAATTTTGAAGTCAAGGATATATTTAGAAGACATATTGGAAATTTCTCTCAGAAACAGTCATTTACGCCAAATAAAAAACTTCATCGAAGGGACTTTCATTGCAGTATCGAATGGTAATCAATGACCGCACTGTACAAAACTACTGGGTGGCGCAATAGAACGTTCATATTTAAAAAATAGATTAAAAAATAAATACAAAAGGTATGGTTAAAATAAATCTAAGGCATTGTAGAGTAATAAATGAAGTTTATTTTTTAAAAATAACATCATCTAAATAGTGACCCTCTCTACGACGGCACTCCACTAACCGCAAACGAAAATTATTGAAAACTTTCTTCAGTAATACTGTTGTAATGGCTGCCATTTCACCACGGATATCCTCCTTGAGCTGAACGATGTTTCTTGGATTATTGCTGTAGACTTTGTGTTTGAGGTATCCCCACAAAAAAAGTCAAGAGGCGAAATCAGTCTGCCAGGGAACATCTGCTTCGCCACCGCCATGGAGTTATTTGATGTGTGACAGGTAGCTCCATCTTGTTGGAACCAAGTTCTGGAATTCACTATTCTTGAACTTTCAATTTCTGGAGCCAAAAATCCATCCAACATCTCAACATAGCGTTCCGTATTAACCGTGACGTTTTGGTCCCGCGCATTTTCGAACAAAAAAGGACCAATTATTCCTCTGCCAGAGATTGCTGCCCATACTTTCACTTTAGGACTATGCAATGGTTTCTGGTGTTTGATTTTGGGATTTTCACTGTTCCAGTAACGACAATTTTGACGGTTTACGAACCCATTCATAAGGAAATGAGCCTCGTCAGAGAAAAGGATATCGTCAAAATTGGAAAATCGATTAAGCATTTCATTAGCAAATGCGAGCCTTGCTATGAAGTCAGACTCTTTTAATTCTTGAGTTAATGGCAGCTTATGTGGATGCAGTTTAAGATCCAATGTTAAAATTCGTTGCAAACTTCGTCGTGATAATTGTAAGACAGACGATCTCTTGCGAGTCGACATTTGCGGATTTCCTCGTACTGACTCCATAACTCTCTCAACATTGTCTTCGGTCCTAGATGTTCTTGGGCGACCATTTGTTTGTGGTTTAAATGTTAAACCGGTCTCTTCAAAACGCTTTACCCATATTCTAATTAAATTAGCACTCGGAGCTTCACTAATTCGCCGTAGTCCATATTCAGCATAATATAGTCGCCTAGTAGCAATGTATGAACGAGTGTTCTCGTAAAATGCGCGCACGCAAAATGCGCGAGGCTTCCCGTCGAAGTGATTCATAGCGGCCAAAACTCCATGAGCCTGCCAACCCAACTATGTAGGCGCCCCCCCCCGCCCGCGCCTTCTCTACCCCGCAAAAAAAGATGGTGCAATGTGCACGTTCTATTGCGCCACCCTGTATATTGTCAACTATGGATATACGAAAAATCAAGTTGTTACGTTTCGGGAGAAAAGAAAATACAGAAAGAAAAACTATGTTCGTCGTTTCGACGAATGAATACCGTTCTTGGAATAAACGATCTCTTTGAAATATCAATTCCCAGTACTCTCTTTTAATAGAATTTAGGTGTTTGATATTTAAAACGATTCGATATTTTTAATTACAAACATTTTACTCAATAATGCCTATTCTGTCGTCATTATTCTTATCGAAGAACACGTTATGAATAAAGCTGAGCAAAGATTTCCTCATCGTGTAACCCTACTCCCGTAATATTGTAGTTTCGTTCACAAACCTCTGCTAACAAAATTGCATTTATCGTACGTGTTACGTCTTGCAACATTTCGTCAGTACTTAATTACACAATAGTGCAACACCAACTGGAACCCAGAATTATCTGAAATTATCGAAATGACAACGCTGAAGGGGCAAAAAAATAGACAACGACAAAAAGCCAGAGATAAGAGCATCTAAAACAAATTGTATACCTTGACATATCCATGAAACAAGCATCAAACATCAAACATATGTATTTCCCCAAACGTACTACAAATCAAAAAGCCAACATGCAACATGCCTCTTAAACTATCAGCAAATAAACAAAAAAAAAACGCTTAAATTCAACACAAAAAGAGGCTAAAACAAAACCAAAAAAAAAAAAACAAAAAAAAAACTCTAGAGACCATAAAATTCCTTAAACAAACAAAGCTTGACGTATGGTCGATGAATGTTTCTTTCTGGGAGATGGATGGATGGATGAACAGACGGACGGACGGCGAGCCATTCGACCGGCTGTGTGTGTTTGTAGTCCTCAGTGTATGACTTTCAAAGGAGGCCGCCACACTAAGCAGCAACAACAAACCGAAACACAGCAAAAAGTTCTGTTATATCTGAAAATCTGACTTTAACTGTCTGAAAGATCTTCACATACCGTTGGGAAATTTGATCACCGAACCGTTGATTTGCTAAAAGTTTTTTTTTTATTTTTCATTTTTTGCATTTAATGGCGGTTGTTGTTTTTGGTTTATTACCCCAAGTGTATGCTGCTGCTCTCTCGCCATGTGGGGGAAAAGCTCACATAGTTCAGCTCCGCTTGGCGGTCATGCATGACAGAAAAGGAAACACAAGATCTCGATTTGAAATGTGAGTGTTGTTGTTGCGTATTTTTTTCTCACTGATTCCATAGATCCCTCCTAGATGGCGTTGTTTTGAATTACATTTTTTTACAATAAGAAAAATTGGAAAAGAAAAAAAACCAATGGTGTTTGCTTAGAATTTTTGCTCTAAGCTTTCTCAAATGTGGCAAATGATAGCGGCCACAATTGATTGATGTCAATTTGGTGAATTTCCGCTTTGGCTCTAGGCATGAACAGAGGTGGCGAAAAGGAGGAACAATTCCAGAGAGTTTTTTTGGGGGAAAAAATTAAGCTGAAATGAGTTTCGATAAAATCCGAACGTTGAGCGATAGTTAGTTCATGTAACTATCGTTCGCATAATCATGGGTTCAATCCCGGGTACAGCCAGCTGCCGCTATTTAGGCGACGGTGTACCTAATGAACACTTGGAGTAGATGAGTAATCGACAAGTCTAGTAAATGCTTTTAAAACTGCGACGTTTGGAAACATCGTTAAACTGTATGATTGAATTTAATAATAGAATGCATGTAATCTCATTGAGTGTAAGAAACTTTCCCTTATCTCTTTCATGGAATACAAGGAAATTTGTTTAAGATTAAAAAATGTAACTTTTCAACTCTGAGACGTTGGAAGATGCAAATGATATGTTGAGCGCTAAATATTTAATTTTTTTTTTTTTTTTTTTTTTTTGCAAAGAAAATGTGATTGTCTGGCTCTACAATGTGTCATCTGCATATCGAGTCAATTCACAGCCGTCTAAGTGGCGGCACTCGGAAACCTTGCTATGTGGTATATGTCTCGGCCAGCGACTAATGTGAGCTCCAAGTGGGCGGAATTGACATCCGCTGTCGGTTATACACATATCGTCGAAAAAATAAGTACACCTGCTTATTTTTGCTTTATGTTTAATTTTAGTTACTTTAACGGAAAGTAAACATGGTAATTCTTTTCTATTTAAAAAACTTTAATATGATAATGTCTTTAGAAGTAAAAACAAAACCGGGGCTTCCCCGTTGTTTTCATTGAGAGTTAGTTTTGTTCAGGTGTGATTTCAGTACTTGGTCAAAATAATAAATACATTGCTCAATTCTTTAATATTTTCGCAGTCTGCTGTAGTCTTTTTGGAAAGGCTAGTTATTTTACTGTTGTTTATCTTTATTCATAACAAAATATATAGTAAAAAAATCGTGGATCGAAAAAGTCATTGTTCTCCGGAGGAGAGAAAACTTGTTTCAAAACTAAGAGATAGTGGCCAAAGTCTTCGTTCTATAGCAGAAACTATGAATCGGTCACTATTTTTTGCACAAAATGCTATAAAGCCTAAAAAGACCATCGAAACTCGCAGAAGACCCAAAAAAAACTTCAAAAATATCCATATTGTAACGCTTGCGAAGAAGGATCCGTTTGTGTCTTCAAGAGCGATTTCAGCAGAAATTGGAAATGTAATTTCATCGCAAACGGTTCGTCGTAGACTACAAGAAGCACATTTACCAGGACGGATAACCAGAAGAATTTCTTTGCTTAGACAAAAAAAATGAAAGGCTATGCTGGCGTTTGCAAGAAGGCATTCCAGTTGGTCCGGAGGAGTCGGTGGAAAAAATTACGAAACATTTTGTGGAGCGATGAAACAAAAATTAATGTATTTGGAAACCACTGTGCCCGAAATGTTCGACGCCCTAAGGGCAAGGACTTCCATGTTCGCTTTACAAAGAAGACGGTTAACAACGGGGGCGGCAATATTATGGTCTGCGGTTGTTTCTCGTGGTATGGTGTCGGTCCGATACATCAAATCACCGACATTATGACTAGATTCCACCACAATGGCATCTTGGAAAATACGATGTTGAACTATGCTGTGGAAAGTATGCCTCTTAGATGGACATTCCAAAAAAATAATGATCCGAGGCATACTTCTAAGTTGGTAAAGGATTGGTTCCAAGATAATAATGTTGCCCTTCTTGACTGGCTAAGTCAATTTCCGGACTTAAATCCAATCGAAAATCTTTGAAGAGAGTTGAAACAATGAATTGGAAAGGAGGTTCTTAAAAATAAGGATCAGTTATGGAATTTTGTTCAAAAACTTGGTATGAAACACCAGTAGAAACCTGCAGGAAACTTATTGCCAGCATACCAAAAAGAGTCAACACAATAATTGAAAATAAAGGTGGATATACCGGAATTTAGCGGAAAAAACTTGATTGTTTTTACTTTTTTTGCTTATTTTAACTAAATGTACTTATTATTTTGTCCAATGTTTTTTGATAAATTTCTTGCTTTTTGAAAAATACTGAATATAATTTTTGTTTTTTGTTATTGTTTTAATATTTATTTTATTTCTAATGTTATAACAAAAGAAATTAGTATTTGTTTTTTCGTTCAATTTAAATAAATTTTCATCTACGAGTCTTTAAAAAAAATATGTAGGGTGTACTTATTATTTTGACCATATGTGTATATGGGCACTGAAAACATTAAGTAAAAGGCAGAAGCACAAGTTTCGCCTCAATTTCAAATATAACAGCTAACAAATATAACAGCTAACAGCACCACCTCCCAGGAAACACAATGATAGAGAAAGAATACTGTTCGTGAGCCAAGGTTAATGAGTTCTTCTTAAGTTTTGTAGAATTAATACAATGGATTGAAATTTGTGTTGCAGCAAAGAAAAAGTTGAATTTCGGAAAATCAGAATAGCCGTGGTTGACCGGACGATTTTTTGATATTGTCTTTTTTTATTTATTTTATTTTCAAAGTAAAAATAATAAATAAATAATAAATAAATAAATTTATTTAAATAAATAAATAAATTTGGCCGCAAATGGACAAATTGATTACGAAGGCCAACATTTTGCAACATAAGTTTGAAACTTTACAATTCATTTCTTAAAAAAATTTGATAACGATTATTATAATAATAGTACTGATAGTATACAACAACAATTTTACCAAGCATCGTAATGTAACACAAACGCATCCTATGAGTCAAGGATTGTAAGCAAAAAATTACGACAAGCCGATTAATTTGTATGAGAGATATTGGAAGGAAGTGCCAGAATTGTTAATTTTCTTTCTCGAAACTAAGATTACCAAATGCATGCTGACTTGTTCCAATTTTGAGTAACTTCAACACAATTGCTTGGCAGATGTGAAGCTAGAAATGAATGGGTTAAATTGACTATTTATACGAGGTGTGCTCAGGAAATAAACGTTATTTTCAATTTTTTCAAAAAGTATTTATTTATTTATCAATAACTATCTTGTCCCCTTCAAAGTAATCCCCCTCAGATATAATACACTTATGCCAGCGTTTTTCCCAATCCTCGAAGCACTTCTGAAACGCGCTTTTTGGTATCGTCAACAGCTCCTGTTTCGATTTTTCTTTTATCTCCTCAATCGTAGCAAAACGCTTTCCTTTCATCGGTGTTTTCAACACAACTGCTTGGCAGATATAAAGCTAGAAATCAATGCGTTAAATTGGCTATTTGTATGTGAGCTGCTATAACGGGCTATTCGCTCGATATTTTGCTACGCAAACGGGAGTGGTTTGAAGATGAAAACCGATCATCAACCTCTACCGACGAAAGTTATGTCCAACAAATCCGGGATTTGGTGTTCAAAAACTGTCAATTAAGAAGATGAGATCTTGCTGATGATGTTGATATTTCAAACAGATCAATCAATTTGATTGCAAAATGTGTAGAGGATGTCAGATGCATCAAATTGCGATTGCTAAGAGAAATACTCAATTCTTTCGACAAAGATCGCTGCGTTAAAAACTGTTTAGAGATGATTTTTATAAAACGGATTATCTATACTTATGATGAAGCTGGGCCCGAATGCTCTTCAATTACCGAGGTATTGTGCATTACGAGTCTATTTCGCCGGGCCAAACTGTCAACAGGAAATGTTATTTGAGTGTTATATGTTTTTAACATGAATCACGGCGTACTCTGAAGGTCGTACCGGAATGTGGTTATTTGGAATGCTTGGGGTATTATATAAATCATTGGCATAAGTGTACTGTGTCTAGTAATATTTTGAAGGGGATGAAATAAGTAGATTTGGACAAATAAGTAAACATTTTTTGACAAAAATTAAAAATTGGTCTTATTTTTCCCACACAGGAGAAGGATTTGCTTAGATCGGCTTGGACTTTTATGATTTTACAGGGCCCCAGAAAAGTGTTTCTTGTTGTTATAAATATATATCTCTTTTTGGCGTATTAATTGTTAGTTGAGAATGTAAGTAGGCATCAACTTTTTCAAGCATTGGTAACTAAACGACTCGATTATTGACTACAAACCGCCAGCAGGAAAGTAATCATATCGCTTCGTTCTTCTGTGCCTAAAAACATTACTTTGCAATTTGTTGTATCATTATATCCTTGATCATATTGATGTATAACGTATAACGTCGTTCGTATAACGCCGTATGTGTAGCTCATGATTCGTATAAATCGCGTACTTATTCTGAAATAATATTTGTTGGCGAGCTAAATTTTTCGCTTATTTTACAGCACGCATTTCATTGGTGGTTGATCAATCATTGGAAATGAAGTTGTATAGCCAAATCACTTTCTGAAGCGAATAAATGTTCGTTATTAGTGCTCATTGATGATGAAGTTAAATTTTGCCGTAGTCCCCTTCCATATCCTCGTTCTCCCATACTTCCTTCAATCTTTTCTTTAATATGAAAAGTCTATCTCTCTCGTGATATCCTTACAGCATTCCCTCACAACACGCATTACAATTGACAGCATCCTTTTCCTTAGACTCATTGCGATATTCTTCATTGTACCAAGGCTTGCGTGAGTGCAATTATTTATATCCAAGCATGATTTTAGTAGCAGTCGACTTATATTGCGCTATATATTGCCAGTGTTTCTCAAGAATTCCTAGATTAAGGATGTTGTGTCGCAGTAGTGATAGGTTTTATTAGCATTTACTGTGGCTTTATCGTTAGTTAGAGACATTTCGAAGCCTAGCTTTCTTTTTGTTCGCAATGACATCAAAAGCATGCGTTTTTCTCCGTTTAATAGCAATCAACCCGGTTTCACATGTTTTTATCAGAGAATTGCTAAGTTGTTTTGTCTGCATCCTTCTTTTGGAATCTGGTTCCAAAATCTGGCTCCGAATCCCTTGTCTGAATTATTGCTTGCAGACTGATTTTTCCTATCAACAAAATCTTTCTTTCCTATTTTGTCATTAAAGTCTCGGTCTTTGGATCTCGGTCTAGGAATCATAAAATATATCTTTGGTCTTATCTTCGTATCATCGTGATATTTCGATATATTCTGTTATCACAGATATAAACCGTGACGCAAGAAAGCATCTGTCCCCATCGCATCTCAGCCTTATACAGGGTGGCGCACTAATTGGGCTACAAACACAAATGTAATAACTTTTTTTCTGCGAGTAATCGGCTATGAATGCTTGGGATATCGAAAAGAGGATTGGGGACTAATTTAGGCGGGAGTTTGGAGGCGCACCCCGAGTAGATAGACCATTATGAGGTGAGAAAACATGTTTGCCGAATTTGGAAGCATCGCACGAAGATCGTGCCATCGGCTGGAGCATAGTCATTTACGGTAAATCCAAGCATTTCGACTCAAAACTTATCGGAGCAAATTAGAGTTGGCAGACGCTCCTTGCAACGGATAATTCATGATGACTTAAGCTTGTTTCCGTACAAAATCCAAATTACAAGCAAGCTAAACCCTCTGGATTTACCTACTCGCCTGGAATTTTGTTAAAAAAAATTAATGAAATGGCCAAAGAAGACAACACCTTGATAAATTGCTTGTCTATGCCTGACGAGATCCAATATGAACAAGCAAAATTGCCGTATATGGAGTGAATCTAATTCAAAAATACTCAATAAGACGGAACTGTACCCAGAACGAGTCACTGTATGGTGCGCAGTTTCATCAAGGTGTATTGTGCGGTCATACTTCTTTGAAGAAAACGTTGTAACAGTAACTGTCAATGGGAACCGTTGTTTAAAGATGTTGAAGAATTTTTTTACCCAGGACTGCGCTGAAAACGTATCCGTTCCGATAGCATTTGATACCGGCAAGATGGAGCAACTGCACACATAGCCACACCGGTTATGGCGGAGCGCCAACGACAATACCAAACCAAATTAATATCCAAAAAATCGACTTTCTGCTGGCCCCCAAGGTCACCTGACTTGACTGCACCAGACTGTTTTTGTGGGGTTATGTGAAGTAAAAGGTGTACAAAACGAAACCAAAGAGTTGAAGCAATAATTGAGGTGATCCCATATGCGCACTCATGTAAATGATCATGGAGATCATTTACGGTCTATCATCTTCAAAATCCATTAGTTGTATTTATAAGACAAAATTGGTTTTTCTATACAGCAAACAAAAAATAAATGAAATACATTGATTAAAATTAAAGTTATTTGAATTTCTTATTGTAGCACAATTTGTGCGTCAACCTGAACTTGGCAAAGACTCCAGACGAAAACATCTTGTCTATCTACTATGTAATACAATGACAAATCCAGTAACTCCAATAGGTTATGGTCATATCCAATATGAATTACGAGCATTTTGTTAACACAAAATATCACGAATCCTGTTAACAAGAAGCAAGAGGATACTCCTCTCCCATTTGGCTACGCTTCTGTGCCGAAGTGAAGAAATTTCTATTTTCATTTGAACACCTTCGATGCCGCCGTTTGTCCAACATTTGTGAAAATAAACCACAACAGCAACAACTTAAATGCTCTAAGCTTTTTCCGTTCCCTCATCGGCGATGGATTCGATGCGATACCGATGCCTCCTTGCACATTCCATAGTGGTTTCTTTGGGATATGATCATACAAATCATTTAATGTATACAGAGGAGTAACTAATGTAGCCGGCCGGTGATGGTGATCGGTGTAGTGTCTTCCTTACACTACGAACGGGTACTATCGAGAAGATCTCTATCACTGCTTACACACATTAAGGCGTTATTGTGCGGACCTTAACAGCAAAAAAAAGTTCACCACCGCCAACTGGCCAACAAACCGATATGGTCGATCATACGACTAGCCCACTCTGGTGAACCATGACGACGATCGTCATAGTGATCGTCATCATCACCATCGTCGTTCACAGCATTGTGAACATGATAATGGCGTTGATGATTATAATGATTGTGTGTGTGTGTGTGTGTATGTGTGGTTCTGTGTGTAGTATGAATATCGTCGGTACGTGCGGCACTCCATGTCGGCATGGACTAAGTGTTGTTGTTATTGCTGTTGTTGGCTTTTATGGTTTTATATGTGCAACGAATTTCGAAATTGCAGCCTTTAGCTGACAGCATGAATGATAGCGTCAAAGGCGAAGCTAATCAAATTTGACCATCATCATATTGTGGTGTGGCATAAACTGCAGATATGGAGTATTGTGGCAACAATAAGAAAGACGCTCTGCAACAACAAAAAAAATATATGGAAGTTGGAACAACAAAAACAACATACGATTTTATGCAACATCAAAAACAACATGGAGGAACATGGATCAAAAGATGAATTGCGATTTTATTTCTTATGATTCTTTGGCTTCAAGATGACGCATTTAACGTGACACACAGCTCTTGCTGCGGTTGCGGGTGTCTTTACATGGCGTAGACTTTGGTAACATACATATGTATAGGACTGACAGTAAACTCGACAGTTAGTGACCATACTTTCAGTCTTTAATTACCTTAATTACCTTTCGGGGAAACGCAAAATATATCCTGCCCACTGGAAAGCCCATTATAATTGATGTTTCGACTAAGTTTAGCTCCCAAATCACAGCTTTGTTAATCACTTTTATACACCACACACAATTTTGGACCGATCGAAAAACTTTAAGACATGCCTCAAACACCCCAGAAGTCTTGAGAGCACCCTACAAAGTTGGTTTATAAAAATATCCTGGGACAGTCCGCAGTGTTGTATTGGATCGAATCGATTACATTAAATAGAAACTATCTAAAGTAGTATAGTAAAGATTCGCAAAACTCTCGATCATGATTAAATTTGATGTTTGTAAATATAATTTGATTTCTTTATGATAGATGGCACTAGTCGAAATACATACATATGGACGTGGGTACTACATTTGTGCTGGTGAGATAACTGAGGGAACATTACCAATCGTCATTGATTGGAGAAACCCGAACAGGTTGTCAATATAAAAAGGAAGCAGAGTGAGATCTCTATGCAATTGTGGTAAGTTAGATGGGAGTGTAGTAGTATACTCATAGTAACCCCTGGATGAAGAAAAGTCATGATAACTTAAAGTATGGCAGGATGCAATTTACGACAGACCACGCTTTTACTAGGTATCTGCACCGATTTCGTAATGATAGTTTCCCTGAGTGCTTTATTAATAAGGATATAGACACCAGGCATGTTACCCAAGGCTTAGTAGGCCCTGGAGAACGGATGTCAAACACCAGCAGTTACTGAAAAGAATGCTAATATCGAAAGCAAAGTGGAAGGGAGTCAGTATATACGTCTCGGAAGTTATCGCTGCACTACAAAGAAAGAAGAGTCCTTTATCAAAATATATAAAGCATAAAATTTAAATTTTGTAAGAGAGTCGTCGTTCTAAGGTGTGGAGAGAAAGGATTTTTAAAAAATCGAATAATAGAGACATCATATCTACAAACCATAATACCTTATAGTGTGTTTTAAAGACAACATTTAGAGTGGTACGATTTTGGGTAAAATTTTGCTTTAAGAGGTCATTTCGATCAGATACAGTTTTTTTTTAAGAATTTAGGTTTTTAGGTTTTCTATACAGAAAAAGTATTTCCTAACAAAATGGGTGCAGTCAGAATTTTACAAATTTGCATCTGGAATTCTCTAAAAATTCAAAATTTGTAATATAATATAGTTTTCTCGAATAGATCTGATTGGAGCCAAATAGTTCTGTTTTAGATCTGGTAAACCAACAACTGACCAGATACTCGATTACGGCGAATTCTGCGGAAGACCTATGAAAAACAGAACGAGACATATAATTTTTTCGTAGACTGTAAAGCTGCCTTCTGGTAAACCAACAACTGACCAGATATTCACGCTATGATGTATTCTAGAGAAGATCTTTGAAAAACAGAACGAGACATATTATCTTCTCGTCGACTATGCAGAAACTGTGTGAGCCCGAGGCATGTGGCTGAGTTTGGTATTCCTGTGAAATGCATACCCCTTTGTAGGATGACGCTGACTGACACGAAATCTTCAATAAAGATTACAAAATCCTTAATCAGTCATCTTTCGTCGTAGGAGATAATTATGATGAAAGCTTCAGTATCAGCACTGTTGTGACCATCATTGGCAAAGGCCACATGCTATTGCAATGCTAATGATATGGACATTATTTTGATAAAACTGCGAGATATTACTGCAACCTTCTCAACCATTAGGAAACAATAAACGAAGCAGGGTATACTGATAAAATGATGACGAAATGAGTTATTTGTTTGAACGAAGCAAATGTTTACTCATTCTAAACGCTGTGTGAATATTCTCAACTATAACTTTGAAGTGGTGAATGAAATCATGGATCTGCCACAAACAAAACTAATATCGCTAGCGAACTTACATTACTATGGGCTAAGCAAGCAATTTAATGAGAAAATTCAGCTGCACCAGATCGTGGTTTTATCTAACTTGCTTTATGGTGCAGAATCCTGGATTATGACACTATCGGTTGAATTAGTTCTGGGAAACTTCAGGAGAAAGGTGATCTCAAAAGTATATGGACGCACCATCGTCAACGGCTTCATAGAGACGAGCATCGGCTTCATGTGAAACATGAGGTGTATAAGCTATATACTGACATTGACTTAGTTAAACACATCAAAATACAGAGTTTATGTTGTGTGGGTTTTCGACAACGAACTTATTGAACCGCATTGAAGATGGCGATAAAAACTTCACAAGAAGAACCAGGTTTTTAAAATACTATCAAAACTTAGTGTGGTAAACTAGAAAATATGCGCTTAGGGTTATTTTCTACGTGTGGCGTATAATAGTTAAGAATGTTCATTCTAATCACTATCTTAGTAACTAAGCTGTTCGCAATTTCCTAGTACACATAACGATCAAAACTCTAAACTCATAATATAGCGACATTAGTAACAGTTCCTTATAGTTTTAATATTTTCCTCCTTTTATTCTACAAATCCCTTTAAAGCCGAATATGTGTAGGGCCTCTCAATAATCATCAAGCATTAAACTTTTTGTTTTGTTGGCACTAAATCTGCAATATCGATAAACAAATGTGTGCGGACACAAAAAATCTTGAGGTTTTCATTAATTTTTTGCTCTCTTTGATCTATATTTACATTTGTATATCGACCATACCGGCATATAATTTTCCACGCGGCTCTATTCATTTCGGTTATGAACATTTGATACTTACATATATTGCAGGTGGTCCTAGAACTTTCAAGCATTTCAAAGAACTACTTAGTAAATATTGACAATCTCATTTAATAAGGCAGACATTCAACAAAGGCACAAGACGAACAGACGACGATTCCAAAAACCTTAATCTTAAGACGAGAAAATGTGTTTTGATTTGGCTGCAACAGTGGTTTAGGTGCATAATTTTTATCGTATACAATATCAGTCGAAAAACTAGCCAACATAACGTATAGATGGTGCCAGTAGTTTGAAAAAAATATTTTGGTGAAAAATGGCAACCTTATAAAACTTATGTTTCAAGTTTCAAGGCGCCACATTGTTCAGTATTTTTATTTGAGCCATCAAAATTAAACGATCTTAGTGAATTTGTTAACATGGAAAAAATTGGTCACCGTTATGTAATTCATTATTCCCATTTGAAAGGTTTCAATTCAACCCATATTAAAGCCGAACTAGATTCTACTCTGGGGGATAGTCTGCTCCTTCGTTTAAGGTTATGAAATATTGAGTATCAGAGTTTAAACGAGGCTGTATGAGCTGCCACCATAGTGGTCGACCAATTGAGTTGTCCACGCCAGACACGGTTAAGAAAATCCACAAAATGGTATTAGATGATCGTCGGCTGCAGGAACATGAGCTAGCTGAAATTATGCGCATTTCAAAAAGTTCTATACATCGTATATTGGCTGAAGATTTGAAGATAAGAAAGCTGTGCGCAAGATGGGTGCCGCATTAGGTTTCAATAGAGCAAAAACAGTGTCGTGAAGATGTTTCAGTAGAGTATTTGGCGATGTTTCACCACAATAAAGCCCAATTTTTGGTCGACTTATAACCATGGATAAGCCATTAGTCCACCACTTGACACCTGAGACAAAGGAACAGTCAAAGCGATGGACTGGGATGGGAGAATCGTGTCCGAAAAAGGTGAAGACGGTTCCATCTAAAGGCAGGGTCATGGCTTCTGTTTTTTGGAGTGTGGATGGGGTTATTTGATCGATTTATTTTCTTCAGAAATGAAAAATCATGAACGGCAAATATTATGCTAATTTATTGCAGCGTTTAGGTGATGAAATTAGGGAGAAAAGGCCGTATTTGGCGGAAAAAAAGTGTTGTTTCATCAAGGCAATGCTTCAGTTCACACATCCACTATTGTGATGGCCAAAATTCCGATTTAGCTCCCTCGGCCTATTTTCTATTCCCTACAATTGAAAAAAATGGCTCAGTGGTAAACGATTTGTAAAATAATGAAAAGTTTGAGTCTGCGATTGATGGTTATTTTTCTACTATAAACAGGATATAGAAGCTATTGAATATCGCTTGGACAAAGTGTATCGAGCTAAAAGGACATTATGTTGAAAAATAAAGACAATTTTTCCTAACTTTTATGTGTCTTCTTTGTTAGGTCGGTTAATTTTGAGGCCGCCCTCGCAGCTGTTTGCGATTTCGGTCCCCGGGGATTATTCACTTGGAATAAAAGTCCAATGCGAAATGTGGGCAACTAAGTAAATAAATCAACTTACATGGGAGATACCAGAATGGGTGTGGCAATGTCCTCCATTTTCATTCTTTGAAATTGATTTAGAAAAATGGAATAATATGTGCCATATTTGACTGAATTAAGTACAACTGCAGGAAAGATATGAATCAAGGAATATATGGGTTATATTAATATTAGCGGTAGAAAGGAGAAATAGGACGTCATTCTAATCGACATTATTTTTACCAAGATTGTCATTGCAAGGAAGCCACTGCCTCCTGTTCACTGGCCTTCTGGCGGGTTATCAATTTTTCGATTTCTAAATTAAAGTTAAATAAAACACACCCAAAGCGATGATTTCGATGAAACTTTTATTTCATTTTAATGCTTGGACGTAGCCATTATGAATGAAATACAAATGCCATTTAAATGACCGCCTCTGGATTGGTTGCAGTAGTGAATCCTTTTTCATGCAGTTTTCGGCCACTTTTTCGCACATTTGGGTTGGTATGTCAGCGATAACTTGACGAATGTTAGTTTTCAAATACTCCAAAGTTTGGGGATTATCCGCGTAAATACGATCTTTGACGTAACCCCCACAATAAAAGTCTAACAACGTCAAATCGCATGATCTTGGTAGCCAATTGACATTGACAAAAGGTGAAATTACGCTTTCTGAAAACTTGTAATGCAATACAGCAGACAGCTTTGCCAAGCTGACGGTTTTGAAACCACTAAATGGATAACCCGTTAATTTGATTGATCGCACAAGTTATTTTGCCACTGGCTATATGATTTCTTTAATAGAAAACAAATGTCTTTATTATTTATATTTAAACAACTGAAAACAAATGTATTTACTTAAAGGTGTACTAACTTTATTCATTCATATCATCAAATTTATTATACTAATCGGATTAGAATAAAATTCCGATTAATATTGTCAACTTTAAGTTTTATTTTGTTCGACATAAAGCAATTTTGTAAACATTTTTGTATAGGTATATTCTCAAAAACTACTTAACCGCAGCGAAAATACCGGTTCAAACGGTTTTTTTTAAAATAACGATGATTTTTAGAAAACCGGTATAGGGTTAGGACAAAAAAAGCTGGTTTGCCTCTTTTTGGTTTTGACACTCTTTTGACCCATACAGCGTATTCAGCGTTAAAGACTCCCCAATATATGTGAATCGATTTGAGGTGCAAATTTCATTTGGCATCTTCCTGACACACATTTTGACACCGATTCTTTGCCTTCCAGATTACTGTTCCTGGCCAGAGAAAATCCAACAAACCCATACAACATCTTGCGAATTATAGAAGTAAAACACGAAGAAAAACTATAGAGGAAAATATTAAATAAAAACAGACAGCAAAGAGTAGAGAGCTTGTCGGCAAAACATCAACTGGCAACGAAAGCAACGACAAATCTAAATAAAGTACTCAAAACCAATGAAAATATTGCAAAATGAGAAAAGAAAATAAAACGCAAGTACACAGATTAATAAATGTATGATGACGACAGACACGACGATGGCGGTGGCGATGGCGATGATGAAGACGATGACGATGAATACGAGTATGTACTACTACTACGATACTTACAGAAGAATCCAAAATGATTACTGACTGGTCCCAACATTAGCAACAGCACTATGACCAGGCTCCCATGTATTACTAAGGCCGATGAATGGCGACACCGCTGCTGTTGTCGGTGGCGATGCTGGTGGTGGTGATAGTGGTGGTGCTTCTACTACTAAGTACGAGTGTAGTATGGCTGTTTTGAACTCAGCCGACCAGAAAAGTAGTTAATGGCAAATATTATAAAGTAAACATTTGCAAAAATACACTATGAGTACTAAGCAAAAAATCAAACATCAAGCAGGGACAGACGGCCAGGCACACAAACAACCAGATGAGACTTTCAAACCCCACCAAACACTTAGACCGAACATACACCAAAGAAGACCAGCCACAGCACAGAACAGCACAGTCGAGGCAAAACTATAAACAGAACGGATACGACGCCATCAAGCAACAACGTGGAGGGTTTCCCTCGAACTTATATATGTATGTAAGCACGAGTACGAATATCTGTATCTGTATGTTCTCATACAATAAGTCAAATATCGTTGAGAGGAGACATTAAACATTAAACGTAAAGAGGAGGGCCCAGCGACGTAGACGACGGAAAGTTATAGATCAAAAGAAGAAAATATTGTCATCAATAGATTATTATTGAGTTAAACGAAATAGAAATGAAGACGGCAAAATGCATCAGCCAAACGGCCGGCCGGCATCAAATAAAACAAACAAACAGAGAAGAAAAAAAAAACATTGGCAACATCGGCATTAGTGACAATATGACACAACATCTAACGTTGCCGACATCTGACTCAAGGAAATGTTAACAACTTATATCGTTTTAGAGGTTCGCATACTGTCCAATAGCAACCAAACTACAAAGCGACTGATGTTAAAAACAAACAAATCGTATGAAATTTAAAGCTCTTTAAAGGGGGTGGACGTGGGAGGCAGGGAGCACTATATAAATTGACGGAAGAAGCTTTTAAAGTAGACTATTTTGAACACCTTCGCAACTGTTTAATCTAACATAAAACATTAATGCTATTAGGAGGAAACTATTGCGGAAATCATGCAGCAACATGTGGGTGATTTGGAGGCAAAGTGTGGTATCTCTTCATCACCATGTTCTAAGAAATGAGGCAATGTAGTCAGAATTGCTAATCAAATTCCATGCTGCGATACTTCACGCTATATGGAAGGAATTTCGGATATAGAAAAACAAATCTTTTTCGATAGCACAGATTGAAAGTTAACGACATCAGAATAGCAGTATCACTGCTTAAGGAAAACCAATGTGCGGGAGCTGATGACCTAATCCAAAATTAACTTTTAAGATCGGTGGCAATGGACAGAGCATAATCAGCACCTAAACAAAATTTGGCTCAATAACTAGCCGATGGACCCAGCCGATGAAACTTAAGCGTTTATTGACTTGTGTTAAAAAAAAGCCATCGAGTGATGTGTTCCAACCAGCGTTGCCAATTCAGTTTTTTCCCCGCTAAATTTCGCTTTTTTACGATCTGTGCAAATTTTGGATTTAGCTTTAAGTTTTTTTGTTTTTTTTTTTTTTTTTTTTAATTATTTTCGGCTTTCTTCCGCTTTGTTCTTCTACTTGTAACAAAGCGTAAAGCAATTCATATTTTCTACTAAAAACTATTAATATAAATCTCAAAAGATGTTCATGCGGCGTTGAAAAAATGAATTAAACAATCTCAAAATTCTCGAAAACAACCAGATACAGAAACCCATTTGTTAAATTCATTCCTGCCGAAACATGAGAAAATATGTAAGTCAAAACTATTTTTACCATATTGTGAAATCTCTTAGAAATATTTTCACAAAATACAACTAATTTATTCGCAAGGAAAGATGAAACATTTTAATTTATGTGTAGAAAAATTAATAATCTAATGTCTTCATACAAACTGTAATCGAATTTTATTATTAAGTAGAGAAAACCATATAAAGTTTGGTGAATTGTATTCATCAGGAAAAACTTACATTTCTTATTTAAAGCTTTTTATTTACTATGAGATTTTGTAGTGGACTTCTTCACTTTCAAAATTTTCATAGATTTTTTTTTCAAATTACTTAAAATAAATAACGATAGTGTGGCAGAAAAAACCTTTCATCTCTGTCGCTAACCTTTGTTTATGAAAAATGCAATAGTGTACAATATTGTCAAGCATAAGTTTGTTATCGTAATGGTACTATGGTTTTAACGACCTGGCAATATATAAAATACTCCGAAAAATTGACATTTATACCACGTTGTAAAGTTCCACAGTCTATGATAGGTTTCAAGGTTCGCAAAATTTGGCCACAACTTCCTTTTTCCTTCAACAGCCAAAGCGGTAACACCAAGTTTTTATATTTGGGATTCTATACAACACGCCGCCAGAATAATTGAAAAGGGTGGGCGTAGGGGCGATGCTCTTATAACATCTATGAGCATATAATTTTAATGTAATCCGAACAGCCAATGTCAATTTGTTGTAGAGTGCAGTTTTTATTTACTAAGTTCCTATGGGGCATTTGATTGAAGGAATTAGTAACCAGAGTCCACTTAACGTAGAAGATAATTTAAAAAAAATAGGGAGTCTTAATAATATTATTGAAATGGTGAACAGATTACTTGGAAAGGACGCTTCCCCCCTAACTGACTGATTAGCTAGCTAATTGATGGCTCCCGTAGTTCTACTCCAAGAAATCGTATTGGTTTGGTATAATAATAAAAATGTTCATTACAATTTGCTTAACTGTTCAAAAGTTTACAGGCACATCAGGAAAAGCTCATTCAAAGTTTAAGTTTATAAAAAAACCGTAAAAGACCCTATAATTTTTGACAAATTTTAATGAATATATATATTATTTAATGTATATATATATTTTTATTATGCGTACAACAATTATGCATAACTATGAATTTTATAGTTATGTGTAAAACAAACGGCTATAAATTTTCAACTCATCGGGTTAAACGGTGTCCGCCATGTGAAATATATTCATTTACTGTAGATTTTAATAATAATTAGGACAAGTTAGTTGGTCAAGAATGTTTAAATCAATCAGCTACTTTCTATGCAACGCAATACTACTCCTTATTCCACTTTAGTGACAGGTAGAAAATATTCAATACAAGCATACATTTAACCATCTGAAAGGAACCAAAATATAGTTCTTATAATTTTTATGACTTTTAAGATAAAATTTTCTTACAAATATTACAATATTATTTGAATTTTCAAATATGAAATGAGTCACTGTTTGCTCGGTTTGTATAATCTAAGAATGAACAATATGATACAAAATTGTGTCCTAAAGTAATTGGATCCAATTCTTATGAATTTATGAATCAAATGGAATTTTAAATATACATATATTTTATCCAGAAAGAATTTTAAACATAAATAAATGTTTTACCTGTTTAGTTTGAACTAAGAAGAGGCAGTAAATATATGGTTATACACTTAGTGGTTTGAAATCGGCGGTCTGGCAAGGTTGTCAGTCAGTAAATACCTGTCATCTGAAGTGTTATTTAATTAGTGACAGGTTTGCCATTAACGAATATGAATCGTCTAACAACCGAAGAACGCCTAAAAATAGTTAAAACTTACTACAAAAGTGGTGATTCAAACGTGAGCTTTCAATCGAGCAACATTTTCTTCAGCAAAGAAGTTCATTTCTCGCTCGGTGATTACGTCAACAAGCAAAATTGTCGCATATGGGGCTTGGAGAATCCAGAAGTGTTTGTGGAAAAGCCATTGTTTGGTGCCCTGGATGAAAGTCAAAATGGTCCACTGCTGCAACCAATCCAGAGGCAGTCATTGAAATGACATCAAATTTCGTACACAATGGCAAGGTCCAAGTATTATAATGAAATGAAAGTTTCATCGAAATCATAGCTTTATGTGTGTTTTATTTAACTTTATTTTTGAAACCGAAAAATGGATAACCCTATATTAATACATCTCATTTTAAAACTTCAACAAAATTTCTTAAAAAAAACAGTTGGCTTTTTTTGTTTTTTGTTTTTTTTTGCTTGATTTAACTTTTTCTTGAAAATTTTGGATTTTTTCATCATCAAATTCTGGCAACACTGGCTCCAACTTACAATATAAGATTCCGTAAGTACGATGTGGTAATCTGATCTGATTCACACTAAGGCAAATACTGTAGAGCACTTAAGAGAAAAAACAGATCGAAATTTCAGTCAAATACAAAATTGCTTTTGACAGTTCGAAACGCCACATTCGCTTGTACGAAGTTTACGTGCCTTGGCAGAACGATACTGGCCAACATGAAGTCTTCAATGAAGATAGAAAAAAATCTTACAGAACCATTTTACATTAAACGAGGAATTTAGGCAGCATATCAATGTCAAAAAATGCTGATGTAAACGACACTGACCGGACACTGCAAGATGTCACTGCAGCCCTCTTAAACTTTGAGGAGGCAAGAAAATTTGGTATGAATGTAAAAAAAGGACAAAACCACGTTATTTGTTTTGATGAATTAACTAGGCTGAAAATGTCAGTTTGGAAATTAAACTGTACCAATCCTCAGACCTGCCTGTCTCGCTGCAATGCTCAGAAACTTCGGGTTAGGACACAAGTTCATAATTCCTTTCTGGGGAATCCTGCCTATTATAGAAAAATATCCCCTAAAATATAAAATATCGTCATCCTTAACAAAGAATATAGGCATCATCTCTTTCAAAACGTTATCTGACGAATTGGAAATGAAAGGCAAAAGACCGAAATGCTTAAGATTTTGTTTCTATGTGCGACTCATAATACATGAATACTCTATTCTAACCGCCAGTTTTAGTCCCTGCATGGGATAGGTTTTTCCTTGTTTTGGTCGATATACAGTCGTTATACACTTATCGACTGACGTAGCCAAAAAACAACACCAGTTTTTATTTTTTTCAAAAAAATCGTAATGTCGTTATGTCGCGCAGAGCTCGGCTCAATAGCATTAATTGAAGTTGATACCGGTCCCCAGTGATGGTTTCGCGTGGTTTCAACAGCTCGTAATAAATAACACCGACCTAGTCCGACCAAATACAAAGCATAATCTTCGCAGCGTGAATATTCGGCCGAGGCGACGATGTAGAAGCATGACCGGGCAGCCTACATGACTTTCTTTTCTTTGGATTGCTATAATGAATCCATTTTTCCACCACCCGTTGCAGTACAAAGGAATCACTTCATTTTTTGTCGCTGAAGCAGTTGTTCATAGGCGAAAAAACGACGCTCAACGTCCCTTGGCTTCAATTCATAAGGAATTTAAGTTCCTTGCTTTCGAATCATTCCCAACGCATGCAATCGCTTGGAAATGGCTTGGCGGGTAACTCCTAATACTGAAGCAAGCTCTACCAGCGTTTGACTTGAATCCCCATCAAGCAATGCCGTCAATTCAGTGTCTTCGAAGGTTTTTCGCCTTCCTTCACGCGAACAGTCGTCAATATAGAAATCATCGTTTTTAAAGTGACAGAACCAATCTGAACACGTTGTTTCACTTAAAGCAGTATCTCCGTAAACGTTTTGAAGCTTTTAATGAGCCACAGCCACCATTTTCTTTGACTGAAAGAAGAAAATTAATACCTCCCGCATATGGTGATTATGTGGCACAAAATCATATATACTCGTATTCACACAACCAAAAGAACATGACGTCAAAAGAAAACCAGCCGGCGCCATCTATTGGCAAACAGCGGGAACTTAGTAGCGCACTTAACATATTCTTCCAAAGGTGTATGTGGTCAACATTTGATAACTGATTAAACTTTTTTTTTTTTATATTTATAAAAATTTGACAAACGACATAGTCGAAAACAATGCGAATGGTAAATTTGCCAGAAGTGCTGGCAGTTGAACTTTGATAATAATAAAAAAAAGTTTTAATAATTAATGTAATGCCTTAATATTTGCAAATGATTGCAAGGTATCACCATTATTATGAACATTGTACGCTGTAATTTAAGACGATCCCTCCTTTTTTGCTTTCTCATTTCAGAGTCTCGTATTCTCCGCCAAATGGAGAACTTAGAAATATTTCAACAATTTCCATGACAAACAATTAACAGCTTATTTTCTAAACGAAGGCAGAAATCCACTCAACACGCTATTAACTAGATCTATTGCCGGAGTAATAAGAGATGGATATCATTCAATTGTTCTCAAGAATATAACTAATTGCTGTACTCTCAAAGAATGCAGGAACAACGACGTATGTATGACGTAGCTCAAATATGTATGTAAGTACTTTATAATCCTCTGTTTCATCTATTGATACGGCATCTTGTAGTTCCATCTAAAGAAAATAAACAAAAAACAATTAAATTCCATCCTTAAACAAATATAAAACACACACACACACACACACAACAATATACCCGCTCCCTCATAGGTCACTTCGTGTAATTACTTGCATATGGATTTACTCGAATGTCTTTCTCTTGATATACTCGTCATCTACGGCTTATTCATGGACTATGGTTTAGAAGAACGTAGGGTTTAAAAGAACGTCCTGATATTGCATCCTGACATTACGGCAATTGAGATGTGTGCACACTGAGAAAAATTCTTTATGTATTCGGGATAGATGTAGAACGTTTAAGGGAAGCGTACTTTTGTTTCCAAGCAAAAAAGAAATTGGAAACACTAGAAAAGCTACAATATTTTCATTAGTTACATGTACCGATTATTCATTTCTAGGACGAGTGCTTCCAAATTTTTTCCCAAAATAGGATATCGAATAACTTCAGAGTAATAATGATAACAATAAAATATCATACATTTATATGTATTTTGTTTTTGTATAAAAAAAAATATCGCGAATTTTTTTTTGGTATAAAAAATAACCATTCTTTAGATTTGTTCTTATATCTCAAATATATCATTGTACTGGATTTGATAAGAGATTAATCCAGGTTTAATCTCTGGCGGTGTTGTTGTGATACAACTTAGTACAGTGATAGTGGACTGTATATGGGATTGGTTTAGAGTTGATTAATTGAGGGCCAATTCTTACGTGCCGGGCAGTAAGTTCTGGGCTAAAGAACTGGCGGGCTTAGAATAATTGCATAATTTCTCAGAGTTAAGAAATTATACAATTAAATTTAAGATTTAATATATATAAAATATATAAAAGAGGGAGAGATAGAAAACATGCAAATGAATTACAGTTAATTCATTATGTTTATTTTCTGAGATTGAGATGCTCACCCTGCGAGTTGTGCTGTGAATGTGGCTGATTTTGAATCAGCAACTTTGCTGGTAAGATTGGATTTTCCATTTTTCTTTTTTCATATTTTCTTCAGCTTACAGTAAATTATTCACAATAATGATTAGGGTATTTATCGATAATTACTTAGATAGGTTTTGGATAACTTAAATAAGAGTGTTATCTTTTATAATATTTAAATTTCATATTTTCATTAAATTCAAAATTAATTCATTAAACTTAAAAGTAAGGTTTATGCAATCATATATGCATGTATCATATATATATATCTTTTGATACAGCTAAAAATGTAACATACAGAAGCATCTAAGACTCCAAGTACCTCTTTAAACCAAATGTGTTTCATAAGCGAGCAATTGAACGGCACCTGTCCTTCTGGCTGGCCGACTGATTGGCTACTAGGCACATTGCACAGCTTAATAGTACAGGGTGTCCGTCGGGAATGTATACTACTTTGTTTGGACGCCATTTTGATAAACATTAGTCTTGGCAGTTCATATTTGGCATTCTAAAAGCAGAGACGTTGCAAATTTATTATGGAAAATATTCGATAAACCAACGTGTTTTAATCGTTAAAACATTTTATCAAAATCAATCATCGATTACTGTGACGATGAGAAAGTTACGTGAAATTTTTGGGAGAAACAACGTGCCAACAAGACGCACCATTTATCGTGTAGTGAATGATTTCGAAGAAAGAGGTTTTGTAGCTGATAGGGCTAAGCCTGGACCACAATGTACTGCAAGATCGGCTGAAAACATTACTGCTACTCAAGAAAGTGTTCAAAACAATCCATCAACCTCAATTCGACGTCGTGCTCAGGAGCTTGGTCTTCAACGAATAACTTTGGCTATAATTTTGCACAGGATTTCCATTTGTTTCCTGATTTGGTATACGTTAAGCTTTAGTTAACGTGAAGTCAGAGAATGAAAATAGGCCGCATTGGTACCTCCCATAGAAATTGTCGGATTTTCCGAAATTCGATATTTTCTCTATGACTTCTAATCAATAAACTGGCATAGCCTTGATTTTTGCTTTTTACATTGATTTATAATTTTTGTAAAATTTGAAAAAAAGTGTATCAAGTAATAATGCTCCTTCTGGTACTTTTCCATACAAACGACCGATTTAACCCATATATTCTCAGTTTTACATCTTTCAACCAGTCTTACAGAATTCAGTCGAATTTGACACAAATCATGAGTTTGGTAATGTAAATTTTGGGAACGAAAAAGGGGCGCACCGTCACACCTCTTCTGATGCCTGTCATACAAAATGACAGACTTGTGAAAATTTATTTTTGCCAATGCAATATCTAATTATTAGTCTGCAATTACCTAAATTTCTGTCAATTGTTTGGTATTATAGTGCTTAGTAAAATTTGAAAGAAACAATCGGTCGAATAATCACGCCTTCTTTGGCAATTCCTACACAAATTGCCGAGTTTAACCCATATATAAACAGATCATTTATATTTTCCACTCAATCTAGCAGAACAAAGAAAACTTTATGTACGAGAAAATACATTTGATATGCCCCGAAGTTGTTGATGTCGCCCACGCCACAAGTCAATACAAGCACTAAAGATATCTTCGGAAAAGTTAAAAGTTTTTGATATTTTCCTAAACTTTTTATCATTTTTTTTTCAAAAGGTCTTTAACTATTGTTTCAAATCTATTTCGTCGCACTCAGGGCATTCCCTTTTAACACAATACCTGCAGAGCGTGATGCTATTCAGGTTTAAACTGTTCTCAAACGATTCAAAACGATGTCCTCGCAGCGGTTTTTTAAGTTTAGGAAATAGCCAGAAATCACGCGGTATTAAATAAAGCGAATATGGAGGTTGTGGAACAATGTTAGTTGATGTATTTGGCGAAAAACTCACGAAGAGTGAATGCAATGTGATATGACCCATTATATTGGTGCAAAAACCAAGAGTTGTTTACCCACATATCAGGTCTCATTTGCAAATAGCTTTACGCAAACATCGCATAACTTTCAAATCATATTCTTGCTAGACAATTTGGCCAGGCAGAAGAAACCCTTAATGCACAATACCACGATAATCAAAGAAAACTGTCATCATAATCTTGATTTGGTATGATATTGATATTCATCGGTTCTTTCTAGATCACAAACATACATAGACCCAACTGCAATAATCCATAATAATAAGTTTTTTAATATGCTGGTAGCCAGAAATCGTCTTCACAGATTTTAATGCGACGTTATTAAAAAAAAAGTTTTTAGTCCCATCCGCATTTGAGGCCTAAAATGTCTTTTAAAATGGAGTTGCCTTTAATGTTTGACATGCCAAGATTCAAGGTCTCTAATTATTAATCGATGAGTTTTGATCTTTTTGCTAGAACTTGACTTTCGTGAGCAGAGTTTAATGGTATTCCCGGATGCCCATGGTCTTCAAGCCGAATTCGGCCTTCTTTGAATAATTTATGCTATTAGCAAACATCTCTCAAATCATGTTCACCGAAGGTCTTCTGCAACATCTTCTATGTATGTGCCGGCCAACTTTCAGATTTATATGCTTTAGAACACAAAAGTTACCAAACATTTGAAGTTTGTTTTGTTTAAATACTTATTTCTCGATGTTTGTTTTTTTTTTGATAAAATGTTGGATAAGCTTCGGCCTGACCTGTCTATGGAAACGATCAACAGCTTACAGTTGCTTTACAATTTCTCTAAGTGTACTGAGTGGTTGCTAATACACAATACCTAAGACTATATTATGGTCGAGTGATTGTTAAACCCATTTGTATTGTATTTATTTGTTTAGGAAATCTCTCAATTGTTTGATCGCTCGGTGAAACAAAAACAGCTACAACAACAACAACAACCGCAACAACAACAATGTCCCCCACAGCAAATACGAGTACCACTTTACTTATACATTCTGTCATACGCCTAAGACACATCCATATTCCTCTTCTATGCAATCCATTTGCGGCCAAGTGCAGACGAACTACTTCAATGGTTACATTTCGATCTCGTATTTCCTTCTCCTCTGTGTCACCGGCATCCCTTTTGTTTGCAGGCCAGCCAATACATTGTTTCGGGCTTTTGAGAGTTTAATGACTAATGCAAGCACTCGATAAAGAATTTACTATTTACAGATTATTATGTGAACATTTCCAACGAAAATAATAGACTCGAGAACCATCTCACACATGTTGTTTAAGTAGATACCAATAACCACCAACAGGCACTCCAGCATGAAACCATGACAAATGCCTACTCGAACACAAGTGATTGCCACGGCAGCAGGTCTTCCTTGCTCTTTCATCTGCTCTATTGCGGTGCTGGAGCGGCATTTTGCGGGTCTTCTTGATAAACATGGAACATTTTCAGCACTTCGATCGAGTGTACCCACTACCACCGGCAAGTCAATACGAATGAGTACTATCACATATCGAGGCATGTGAGGAGCATTTACATCATATGGATGGATGTCTGTCCATTGGAAATTATTCACATGACGTTGGAAAACATTCCCGGTGCTGGCGGCAGGGCGATGACGATGAAGATGTGCGTCTGCTATGAAATAGAGTCGTCATCGTTGTTTGTGCAACCACAAAAGAGGGCATACATAGTTGTACGTACTCACATTTTTCATTCGAATGGAAATTACTTGGAATGGACATCTGGCATATCGGGCAAAACGAACGATAGCTGATCGGTCGAATGATCTCACTTTTGTTTAATGTCCGTCTGCCGGTCTAATGTTCATTGCATGTTATGACCGACTGTCTGTCTGCCAGTCGGCCCTTTGGTTTTACTATGCAGCAAGTATTTATATAGTTTAGTCCACTGGTCTTGCTATTCTTGTGTGATAAATTCACTGATGCATCACTGATGAGTGACATCGTCATTTGTTCACTTGCAGACAATGTTTCAGATTCAAATTTCCAATGGACTTCTTTCATCACTGTCACAACTTTGTAATTGTAATGCGATCGGAAATATATTAGAAATATTTGTAACTGACTGAACGTTGTGAGTTTCAAGTGATCTGGTTGATCGAAGAACAACATCGATTCAAGTATATGATTTAGTTTTCTCTTCCAGCAAGATATGTTTTGTATGAAATTGAAATTATGAGGGGAGTTATAATTTTTAAAACTCTTAAAATGGTCAACGTTCAAAGCTGTCTGATTATACACAAGATCTCGCGAATTTTCATCACAAGATTTAGCAGTTTGTCATGACCCATCTTCAAAGGAAGGGGGTATATTTCTTATGGTAGAGAAAAATCAGTGGGGATTGGGAAATTTCTAATTTGGGGTCTCTGATTGTTATTCGCGCGGAAGTAACCAGATCCCTCTGCAGAATTTCCCTAGCAGCTCACGACTTCCGACCTTTTGCAGGATGACGCTGACTGACACGGAGTCTTCGGTGAAGATAGGCAAAGATCTAAGCAAGCCTTTTTACACCAAACGAAGACAAAACAAAGTTATTGGTTTCAACGAACAAAGAGTCTACTCGTTTGGGACGCTGTGTGAACGTTGACAACTATAATTTTGAAGTGGTGGAAGAATTCATCTACCTCGGTTCCGCTGTAAACAAAACGAATGATGTCAGCATGGAGATAAAAAGGAGAGTATCGCTTGCTAACAGACGTTACTATGGGCTAAGCAAGCGATTCAACGATAACATCCTCTTTCGACAAACAAAAATTCGACGGTACCAGACATTCGACAAGCAAAAATTCGACTGTACCAGACATTGGTTCTACCTATCTTGTTATATGGCGCAGAAAATTGAGTTATGACACAAGCGGATGAATCAGTACTGGCAGTTTTCGAGAGGAAAACGCTCTGGAAAATATATGGACCCAGCATCGTTAACAGAGAGTATCGGTATCGCATGAACAATGAGCTGTATGAGCTATATACCGATATCGAAGTGGTCAAATGCATTAATATACAGCGTTTTTATTGGCTGGTCATGTTATGCGGATGGACCCAAATGCTCCGGCAGGGAAAGTTTTCGACAACGAACTCGATTGGCGGTGCAGAAGAAGGCGACCAAAACTCCGTTGGAAAGACCAGGCTTTCGAAGTACTATCGAAACTTGGTGTGACAAGGTGGAGGAGAAGCGCCGAAGATCGAAACGCTTGGAATTATTTTCTACGAGCGACGTATAATAGATAAAATATGTCTATTCCAGTCGCCACCTGAGAAGAAGAAGAGAAAATTAAGTACAGAAATTGCAGTGAAATGAGCTGACTTACTTGTACCATGTAGAAGAGGCGTGGTAAATCGATACGTTCTTAGAAAAAAAAAATTATCTGAAGTGGAGCACAATAAAAGAAGCGCAATTATAATTTTCTGAAGTTCTACGCTTACAAATTATAAAGTGACCTCTGTTTTTTTTTTTTTTTTTTGCTAATATGTGGTGTCCCAAGGGGCGTGGCAATATGCTGTCCATTTTCATTCGCGGAACTAAGTTTACCAAATGCCTGATTACTCCTAAATTATATTGAATTTGTTTCAACTAGAAAAAAAGATATTAATATAGGAATGTATGAGGAAAATTGTAACCGACCTTGGCACGATGGTTAGTACACACGACTATCGTTCGCATGATTTCAGGTTCAACGCAGCATACCTATCAAGCGCCGGTCATCTCGATGTGTCTGACGAACACTTCGAATGGTCTTGTAATTGCTTATCCAACAGTTGCGATCGGAATCGTCGTTAAATTGTGGGTGTCGTTAAGTGAGTCTAAAAATAGAATGCGTGTAAGCTCACCAAATGTATGAAACTCCCACGTCTCACTCATAAGGTGCAAGGGAATTTGTTTTTTTTTTTTATGGGCAAAATTAAGTAAAAGTAAAGTTTCTAATTTTACCAGGCAATGCCAATATACAGGGTGGCGCACCAATCGGGCTACTATCAACTGTCAATTGGGGACCTTTATTTAAAGATGTTGAGGAGGGAGTTTTTTTAACCCAGAATTGCGCTGAAGATATATCCGTTTCAACCGCATTTGGTTCCAGCAAGATGGGGGGAGCAACTGCTATTCATAGCCAGATCGGTTATGACGGAGCTCCAATGAAAATACCCAAACAAAGTAATATCCAGAAACTCGACTTTCCTCAAGCCCCCAAGGTCACCTGACCTGACTGCACTAGGTGTGCAAAACAAAACAAAAGTATTTTACTGAATTAAAGCAGAACATTAAAATAATAATTGAGCAATCCCGCAATGAATAATTTTCTGAATGAGCATGAAGGTCATTTACTGTCTATCACCTTAAAACCAATTAGTTATATAAAATAAAATTGAATTTTCTGTACAATAAATTATGTGCAATAAAAATAAATGAAGTAAAAAAGTTATTTCAGTTTCTTGTTGTATTGCAATTGGCGCGCCATCCTGTAGTTGACAACAAGTTAAGTAACTGCAGTGTCCGAATTGGCGATTAGAGGGAATTAAACATTAAGTATGGCTGAATTCAGAATAACTGTCTGAAAGAGATGGCACCACCGTTTTTTTTTAGAAATTGCAGAAGAAAAATTGAATTTCGGAAAATTGGTCAATTTTGCATCCTCTGCAATGGAATGGTGTGACAATGACGTCTATTTTTATTCTAAGGTTCTACTTTGGCAAACGGCCAACATGCACCAAATTTGGACAATCTTAGTGCAACCACATAAAAGACGGTTTCAATCGGTTTTTAGTCATTTGTATGAGAGGTATGGTTACTCGGTCGATTTTTTTCAAATTCCGCCAGGTATTATAAACCAATAAAATGAACAATAATTTAAGTTGCTGCAGACTACGAATGAGGCTGTAGCTCCTCAAAGAAATTCCATTTCGGAATATCGTACAACCTGGCAAAATATTAGGCTGTAAAAAGTTTTAAGAGCCACATGAAGAAGATTTACGACAGTTATCGTGTCTATCAGCCAGCCAGACAGATCGGCCTCGCCTAATCGATTGAAAAAGCCGTAAAACATATTTGGTAAAAAGATATTTAGTACCTTAGACGATTTTTTTGTTGGTGTTACATTTTTGCCGTATGAAATGGTACTCGTATATGGGTTATCCATTTAGTGGCTTCCAAAACGCCGGTCTGGGAAGCCTGTCAGCTGTTAAACGCCTGTCATCTGAAAAATTGGCACCGAATGGGCATTGCAGCGAGCAGATGGTTTTATAATTGTTTGATGGTTTCTGTGATTGTTTTGCATTTCTGCTAATCGTTGGTAGTGCTGGTTTTTGTAGCGAGTATCTTGTCAACTCTTTACAAATTCTAAATTTTTTGTTTTCCTTATGTCAAGAAAAAAAATGTGGTCCGGTACGATATTATCAATTATCAGGTATCGTATTTATCAATTTCCCCCATATATTGGTTTTAAAGTTTGGGAAACTATCGAACAAGTTTCAATTTTTGTAGATGTGGATTTGTGGTTGTGGGGGAAAGTTTTTCCATACTGGGTAATGTCGGTCGATGTCATCCTATACATATGCTTCTTGGGAATACCACAATCAACCATGGCTTCATATTTTTTTTTTTTTTTGCCCTATATGAATGTGTAAAGTACCTTTACAGTCAATGAAAGAGTAATCCATCAATTATGGCAATTCAACGTGGGTCTTGCTTTGAAAGCCTTATTCACGGTGAATGAAAAGGTAATATATGATGACCTGTTTTTCTTGGTTCTTCTTGAGGATTTGACCTAATATGAATATCTGGTCAATTGTTGATTTGAAAGATATAAAGCCGCACTGATGAGGTTATATCAGGTCAGATGAAGTAGTCTGGTCGTAGTCCTTCACTTATAATGCTCGAGAGACCGGACTGTTACAGATATAGTTGCTGTTGGACCATCTTTTTCGAACCCAGATCATTAGAGTTCAATCACTGGGTTTGTATTCGTTAAGCCAAATACAGCTTAGGAGCTACTTATTGCTCATTACCAGCTCATCGCCATCGGTCTTAAGTAATTCTGTCGGTTGGATATCAACATCTGATTTCGATTGTGTAAATCTTCGATTATTGCCGTAAATACTTTACTTGCATTGCCATCCGGAAATAGTATTATGAAAAAGTCGTAACACTTCAATCGCTTTAAAATAGAAACTGAGTATTTTGCAGTTGTCAAGAGCTAAATTTACCCATAAAAATAGAGGTGAATAGTTAAATGTTGTACGAACAAATCCGATAACATTTTACTAAAGTCCGAACATTAAATTAAGATCGGATATTAATTACAAAAGTTATTTCGAAAAAAGTTATTATTATTTTTTGAACACCACTTTGAGAAAAAAAATGTGATAAAAATATGATAACAGTGGCAAGTTATTGTCGATTTTTATTGTTATTAATCCACGACTTGAAACTGAAATTATCACTTAAGTGCAAATCTTTATTTATTTCCTTATTTAGCAATACCATCCGAATTCCCAAGCCCGATTCTATATTCCGTTTATAAAATCAATAATAAAAAAAAAGATGTTTCGATTCAACTCAGAGTATTGGTGCTTTACGCGACACGCGATAGTAGTTGTGGTAACCGAGTTCCTACTGTTGTTAAAATTATTCGCCCATCCTCTGCTGATAAGCATATCTAATATCCAGCTCCGCCATCTATTGTTAGAGATTCAGACAACAACGCGTTATTGTGGCCATCTGTACACAACATTTGCTGCATTCAAAATGTGGTTGGCAATGCAATAACGGAAAAGTACGTTCAGAAACCTTAGGTAGTTGGTTTGTGTCATAACTAACATCAAACAGATGTTTGAAAAGGGACTTTCGTGGACAAAGACCATTGACAACAATAATTTCGAAAAGGAATTTCCCGTATATACGTATTATAGACAAGAACCTAGAAATAACAAAATATATTTAAGTTAAAAATGATTACGACCAGGATATAGCAAGCAGATCGATTTAACTATGAGGCAAATGGGACACTATCCAACATGTTCTTCAATAACTTGATGGAATGTTACGACTAATAAGTATCAGAGTAATCAAATTGTTCTGGTTAGTTAAAAGTATAAGTATTTGTAAAGGCATATACTAATTAATAAGTGAACGGACACAAGTTTGGAATGATGTCAGACGCACGGCTTTGTCGACTCTATTATAAGCCAAGACTGACTAAAACAAACCCTACATCATTGGATTCAAACATTGGATTCAAAAAAACACATCTACACGGCCTGTAACACAAACTGTGCTTTTCTAGAACCGATAAATTCAAGGTTTGACGGTCGTCTTGTGTGGAGGATACGTCAGAACTTGGACATATGCCAGATGTGCAAGCCCGTCAATTCCATGCTTCCATCTATACTGCCTCTTAGGTGACCTTATCCAAAACTTTGGACATGGTGTGGGGTCGCCTGAATCGCCCTTCAACATTATTCGAAAGCTTTTGTAAACTCACTTGAACGACCCCAACAATTTGAAAGTGGTACTTCCTACTTGCGCTTACGTCCCGATCGCGTTGCCATGCATGATACTTTCTTACAATTTATTTTAGCCGGCTCGAAGGATCTTGTATATGTGCAAATATATATTATATGTAAATTGGGTTTGAGATTTAGTTATTGCGGAAAGTAGAGAATCCAAGCACCTAAATCATAGTATGTATGAGTATAATTTCTTGAGACATGTTGAGCAACTATAATAAAAGAGAATTGTTGATTGAGAGAAAAGAAGTAAGTGGACAGTTTGGAGTAAGTTGCGGATTTAATATATATAGGTATATAGTTTATATGGGCAGCTCGTGTTCACCTTGTGCGGGTTACAAAAGAAAACATTTTCCTTAAGCTAAATATGAAAAGAAACCGCGGTTCTGTTGGAATTTTTAAGCATGTTCAGGACATTCCAGTTCGGTTTTGGATAATATTGAACAAGGCAAATTCACAATAGTGTTAGTTCGAAATTATGCGTTTACATTTGTTTTCATTTAGTTATATTTAATAGAATTTAACGTAATATTTAGATTCAGATACTTAGTTTGTAATTAACACAATATGTTCATATTTACAATTCAAGACTATACACATAATTATTAGTTATAGTTAGCAGTTTCGATATTCCATGATAATTATGAGGTTTTCTAGTTAAAAAAAGATTTTTTTTTGTATGACAAATATTATGTTTTGAATGTAAATTGATTATTACAAAAATTATTATTACAAATTTAGAAAATCTTTAATTAACCCTGAAATTCTGCATCAGAAACGACATTGACATGAGCATCCTTTTTGCCTCACTGGCATATTATCAGCTTTATATGAAAGCATATTTCCTTTTGTTATTTCTTGATATTTTGTTCAAAATTAAATTTCTCTCCAAACTCAACACAGTTTTGTAGCTCAGAATAGCTGTTTTATATTAAACTATAGGAAAGTTGAAAATACAAATTTGTTTTTCCTATATATATTCTAATTACAGAATTTTCTGAGGAAAACCAGAGATAAGGATAGGAAGTTGGTATCATTATGGTTTAGTTTTTCCGCTTCATAATTTGAGAATTTCAAATGCAGCAAAAAAAATTGAATTATACGGCTGGACTTGTCTTATAAATATTCTCAAATAAGCTATTTAAAATGAAATAATTCAGATTTTTTTTTACAAAATCATACATACAAATTTCTGAAAATATAAATAAAAATGTATACCTAATGAATATTTTATGTACAATGAATATTTAAAAATGAAAATTTGGCAATACCGGGTTATCCATTTTTCAATTTCAAAAGAAAGCCTAAGAAAACAAACATAAAGCTAAGATTTCGTTGAAACTCGCATGATCTTGGTCGCCAATTGACGTAGCCCAAATAAGAAATTACGCTTTCCGAAAACTTTTTATAAGTACATGAAAGCCAAAATCGGCCGTGTTGTGTGGCCCGTGGCACCATCTTATTGAAACCACGTATATATGTTCCAGTTCATTATTTTCAATAGTAGGTAAAAAAGGTCGATTATCATACGGCCATAGCGCTCTGAATTGAAATTCGGATTATCCGCCGCCCTTTTACTAGTAGGACCGATATTTTCGGCAGTGCATATATTACGATGATGCGCTGCGCTGACCACATATGTAACGTTTCCAATCTCGTCAACTTTTTTTTTATAATCTTGCCAATTCCTTGCACAGCAGGTCGATTATGCACGAAAAGTGCTCACATTTGAATTAGTACTTTTGTAGTAAGTTTTAACTATTTTTATGCGTCGTTTTTCAGTTGTTAAACGATCCATATTCGTAAATGGCAAACCTTTCACTAAATAAATAACAGCTGGCAGCCTTGCCAGACCGGCGATTTTGAAACCATTAATTAGATAACCCTGTATATTTGGGAATATTCATATATTACATATATATGTTGACTAAATGAAATAACAAATTTTCAGAAATTTTCCTGTGTGAAATTTCTCGAAACTTGACACAACCTACTAGTTTGCGGGGCTTTGTAAATGTGTTATATCGGTCAACACCTTCTAGTACCTCGCATACAAATTTACCGATTTTACGAGATCTAGTTTCTTCCCTGTAATGCCATGCCAATCCATTCTATTGGTTAATTATGTTTGTCGAAATTTGGAAAAATCAAGCGAGTAACTACGATCCTACAGATACTTATAACATAAATAAAGTGTCAAAAATAGGTTTTCTGGTACCTTTTATACAAATTGTCGATTTGTCGAAATTCAAACTTTGCTCTATAATTTTTAATTAGTAGCCTAAAGAGGCCTAAAGTTTTGTCCACTAAGTTGATTTTTAATTCTTTGTAAAAATTGAACAAAAACTATCAACTGACCATGACCCCCTTTGGCAGCTCCCATTTAAATGACCGATATAACCTATACATCCCTAGCTTCATACTTTTCAAACAGTTGAATTGAATTCAGTCCGCTCTGCTAACTCTCACGCAAATTAGCTATTTCAGTCCACATATATTCCTAGATTCTGTTAGCAAGCAATACTCTCCTTTTTACCTCCATGCTGACAACATTCGTTTTGTTTACAGCGGAACGGAGGTAGATTAATTCTCCCTACACCTTAAAATTATAGTTGTCAACATTCAAAAAGCATCCCAAACGAATGGACTATTTGTTTGTTGAAACCAATAACTTTGTTTTGACCTCGTTTACCACCAAACCCTTTTTGGCTGCTTCCTTCTCAATGCTGGAGAAGACTGCAGTAACATCGCGCAGTTTTCTGCCAATGATGTCTATGTAATCTGCATATGCGAGTAACATATGGTTTTTATTAAAGCTGGTACCAGACGTGTTAACTGCAAACTTGGTGTGACGAATTGGAGGAGAAGCGCAGAAGATTAAAGCGCTTGGAATTATTTGTTATGGGCGGCGTATTATAGATAAGGATGTCTATTCCAGTCGCCCCCTAACAAAATGAAGATTTTCCCAGATTCCAATCTTTCATTTAAATGCTCTGGTTTTAGTTTAAACCTATGCTGCAGAAGGATTTCGGCGAATAGAAACTTATCGGAAATATCTGTGCTTACAAGGGAAAATTACTTAATTCTGTTAGAGACATTAAACGCTCTTCAGCAAATCGCTATTGCGGAATTTTGTCGAAATGTATTGAATTTTAAAATCGCGCTCAGATAACAACAGATCTTACTGTTAATAATCAATGATAACAAAGAAAAATGTTCTTATTTGTATCATTATTTAGAGATGTAATAAACTTATGGAAATGGATTGCATTGCCACGCCCCTTAGGGTACTAAATATGTCGATTTTGAAAAAAAATCAACGACCGTGCTATAAATTTTAAGCGAAAGAGTTCAAAAAGTTAGTTATTATGTTTTAATTCATAGTATTCTTGACAGGAGTCTAGCAATTTACTACATCTCTTCGAGCACTCCTCACACTTTTGCAATGGCTGACATTGCGGAAAAGGTACACGTAAGCAAATTTACTAATAAACTGAAATTTCTATACTGATTTATTAAACAAAAGCTAATTTTAATAAACATAAGAATTTGTTAAGTTCATATTTGACAGAAATTACCAGAAAATTAAAAAATCAAAATCTCTTTTCCGGGAAATGCAAAATTGTAAGTGTCTTATCACAACTCTTTCTAAGTTTTGTATAGAATATTATTTGACTTTGTCAGATAGACTGCGAAATACCTTTAACACACTGGTCGTCGCTATCAAGTAAGATCGCTATTAACCTGTAACAAAGAGGGCTAGGTAACGTACCGGATCGACTGAGAATTCGTTACCTAAATTATTGTGTTTTTCTTTTTTTCAACATCAACTGCCATATAAAAACCACCAGCAGCAACTACAACCTTAATAATTAGAAAGAATGCAATAACAATAAATAACAACAACATCAACAACATTCGCTATTATCAGCAACAGCGGCAAAAACACCAGTCCCCATATATAAGCCAAACAAACAAACAAACGACAAATGCAATGCGAATACTTAAATCACGCCACTCGCTCGTACTTTGAACCCATCGCCAACAATAACAACAACGGCAACAGCATTAAAGGCAACACCAACAAATTCTACTTTTGATGTTTGTATTAATCATATTACGGAGATAGAGAGAGAGAATAGCGTTTACGGTCGTGAGTGTGTGTGTGGCTGTGCCCGGCTGAGTGTTTGAATTTATTTTTATTTGTATTACATTTTTTTGTTTTAGATTTCTGTTGTTTTGTTGTTGTTGTTGTTATTTTTGCTGTTCTGTTGAGCGCAAAAATGAAAATACATAATACGACACAGATAAGCGCAATATAATATAACACCCTCCGTCGCTGTCCCTGTTCCCCAGCTACTGGAGCTACTGTTCTTCGATTGTTTCTTCGTCTTACTCTGCTCGGCACAAGAAATCCGATCAAAATGATTACGAACGAATACTAAAAAGTATGACTACTCACAGCGTCTATAGCAAGTGTTGATAGGCAGACGTTCCATAATGACGCTTTTGAGTGGGTATTTTGTAGTGTCTGAGGTTTTAATGTCCCCCATTATAATGCGACGCCGGGTATTAAAACTTAGTGCTGATATACATGCATAGTATGCTTCTAACAACTCTGTAGTTCAGCGATCTCAGTTAGATTTATATTGCTATTGAATATTTTCATAACAATTGCTGGCTAAGTATTAGAATCTTGAAAACCCACTTACAAGTTGGATTGCTTAATGCGCATATTATTAAGCGTAATAAAAAGAAATACTGATGAAACACAGTTCTATCTTTTGGGGGATTGTTTCCTTCAGACGGTTCGATCGTTGACAGTATACGAGTAGGTCCGAATTAAGAGTTTGACTATAGGGGAGCAGCTCATAGTAGACGATTCCCTGTCAATCCCATCAAATAACACAACAAAACCTTTCTAACCGTCAATCCTTGATTACATTTATAAGAGCGGTCCCAAAACCAACCGACCTAGCAAAGAAGGCGCAAAAAAGTTGTGAACATTTTTCTTTATTTTTTCAACATAATCTCCTTTTAGCTCGATACACTTTTTCCAGCAATAGTCATTCAATAGCTTCTATACACTGTTTATACCAAGAACTGTCAAACTCCTTAAAATAGGCATAAACCGCAGACTCCACCTCTTCAGTGTTGGCAAATCTTTTACTACCGAGCCTTTTTTCAAGTTTGGAAATAGAAAATAGCCCGAGGGAGCTAAGTCTGGCTAATAAATTGCGTGATGAAGAAATTCCAACTGTAATTAATTAATTTTGGCCATCGCAATAGCGGACAACATTTTTCGCCAAATGTTGTATTTAAAATAAAAATAATTCCATGTCATGGAACCGTCTTACCATTCTTTGGACACGATTGCACCATACCAGTCTACTGCTTTGACTGTTCCTTTATCTCAGTTGTGAAGTGGTGGACCCATGTTTATAAATCGACCCAAATATTGGGCTTTATTGCGGTAAAATATCGCCAAACACTGTGCTGAAACATCTTCACGAACCTGATCTTACTCTTTTGAGAGCAAGCGCTTTGAAACTTAAACCATATGTTGTATAAGGTTGACACTTTTCACCAAAATAATTTTTTTTCAAACTATACGTCAGGCGGGCTAGTTTTGTCACTGCCCTCGTATATATATTTGGAATTTACCAGTGAAAATGTATATTTTTTTAGTATTTATCAGTAACCACGGCCATTATTAAAAAATATATATACAGGGTGATTTTTTAAGATTTAAGTTTTTCAGTTTGGCAGCACTGGTTGGTAATGACGTCCAAACGTCATCTATCAAAGTGAAAAGTGTGCAGTATACTCTGCCATTTCATCATGGAAAGACTAACAAGCGAGCAAAGATTGCAAATCGTTGAAATTTATTATCAAAATTCGTGCTCTGTGACAAATGTGCATCGTTTGATACGACCATTTTATGGTCGTCATAATCGACCTGCTGAATCAACAATTCGTCTCGTTATCTCCAACTTTCGCACAAAATTTACTTTGTTGGACATAAAACCATCGACTCGCGTGCGTAGAGTGCGTACCGAAGAAAATATTGCAGCCGTAGCGACCAGTGTTAATGACGATCGTGAAATGTCAATTCGTCGCCGTTCTCAGCGATTGGACAAGTTTTACTGAACCACATGGAAAATTTTACACGTCGATTTGGGTTTGAAAGCCTATAAAATTCAACTCACACAAGTTTGGAAGCAGAATGGCCCTTCACAACGTCTAATTTTTGGTGAATGGGTCTTACAAAAGCTTAATGAAAATCCGCTCTTTTATCGAAAAATTGTGTTCAGCGGTGAACTGTCGCATCTGGAGTGATGAACAGCCACATGCCATACATGAATTACCGATGCGTCCCGAAAAAACGACAGTCTGGTGTGGTTTATGGGCTGGTGGCATAATCAGTCCATTTTTCTTCAAAGACGAACGTGGAGGAAACGTTGCCGTCAACGAAGAACGATATCGAGCATAATACGCAATTTTTTTTGCCCCAATGGGCTGAGTTGAACTTGATTGGCATGGGGTTTTATCAGGACGGTGCAACATGCCACACTGCTCGTGAAGCAATGAGTATGTTGAGAGATGAATTTGGTGAGCAGCTTATGTCTCGATTTGGCCCTGTAAATTAGCCCCCAAGATCTTGCGATTTAACGCCTCTTGATTATTTTTTGTAGGGTTATGTCAAGTCTTTAGTCTATTTGGACAAGCCGAACACTATTGGAGCCTTACAGGGTAACATAACACGCATTGTTCGTGGAATACAGGCCGAAATGCTGGAAAAAGTGACGAAAAATTGGACCTACCGAATGGACATATTAAGACGGACAACATTTACATGAAATTATCTTTAAAAATTAAATGGCAACGACCAATTTATCGATTCCAATAAAAAATTTTAATATACGATATGATGCAAATTTGAGTCTTTTGTTCGGTTTAAAAAAAAAAAACTACGATTACACCCTTTATGATAAAGACGGTTTTAATTAACGAATAAATGGCAACAACAATTGTTTTTTTGTCGAATCGATTTTGTACAATTTCGAACTTAGCTTGTGAGACTCTTTTATGCAAAATTTCAGCTTTAGATTCTACTTAAATCTGCATAGATTTTTACTGTGAGCAAGAAAATTAAAATCAATATTCAATTTAAATTACGCAAGTATACTGAACGTCAGAAATATGTTTTTTCTAAGCACTATGACAGATATCTGTGTCAAATATCACATCATAAAAGCCAATAAAGTTTGAGCTACGTTTGATTTAGTGGAACGCATAAAGTGATTTCGGCGATATCTATGCTTATAAGGAAAAACCACTTAGATCTGAATTTATCGTCTTGAAACATTAAGAGTTTTTCAGGAAATCAGATGTACAGAATTTTCAAATCGCTCTCAGATAATAACAGTTGTCTTATTGTTAAAAATAAATAATAACAAAAAAAAAACTGTTTCTTATTTATATATTTTTTTAGAGATATTACTTAATTTTTAAAAAAATTTTGGAATGGATATTCCAAAATAAATAGACCGATAGTATGAACTAAATTAAACTTTGTCATAACTCCACTTAAGTTGTTTTGTTTACAAATGCAATAAACACCTCAAAGGAGGGCATAAACAGCTCCCCAGACAATCGAAAACCTCTGCCGATGAAAGACAAATCTAAGCAAATACGAGGTTTGGTGTTCAAGGACCGGATCAGTAAACTTCAGTCAAGAAAATATAGTGGCGAGGCTCGTAAGATGGCGCCAAGTACTTTGAAGGCGGTGGAATAGATTTAGACGAAATCGTGCGTACTTACCGCCAAAAATTGCGGTCGATATGCATTGAAATTTATATGTAATATTTTCCAGTGGCCACGTGCCTGATTACAGCTATGCCATTTGAAATCACGAGTATTTGCAATGTCCCACCCCATACCTGTTATTTATTTTATATATTGCTTTTAATTATCAAATAAAGTTTAGGAAAATGTTGAATATGTCCAATGTGGTATGTGCTAGTTTTTTCAAACTGGACCAATGTTGTCAGTTGTAGCAATTGCAGCCCGACTCAACGTCATTTCGACTTATCATACTTTTAGAAAGTAGAGTGCTTTCTTTCCCTGTCTGTTCACTTCCACCTCAAATTAGTTTTAATTAGCGGTAAATGGCAAAAATGTTAGAAACATTTTGAAATGTGCCTGATTTTTAAAAGGAGAATTTAGAATTTGTACGTACAAGTTGTTTCCTGCTGTGCTGATTTTGTAACGCACTGTAATGCTCCCTTGTAATCGATTCAACGTCAGATAAACGGTCCTGTCAGACACCCACTCTTTTGTAATGGTATTTATAAACCTTTATCACGCCCACAGTGAAAAAAATTTACATGTTGGGATGGTTCATTAACGCATTTATCAACAACCACCATATATCGCTTTTAATTAATGAATAAATCGTAAATTCTAAAAACGGTCATCATTTCAGAAGTGAGTTCGGTCCTTGTATGGGTATTTTTTTCCCACTGAATCAATTTCGCTTGTGACAGCTACAGTTCAGAGTTTAACAATTCCCTTTTCATACATAAAACTACGACCACAATTACGATGTTTTCTCAAAGAAGTATATTTATTGGAATGATTCTTTGCTATATCTAAACAATTTTAGTATCTAAAGTTGTTAATTGACAAATAATTTATAAAATTATTGAAAAAAAGCGGCTTCGGTCTTTGTACTAGCAAATTTTTCCTACTAGGCCGATTTTCCCACAATTTCAACACAATTTGCCTATGACTTCGAAATATTTTTATGCCAAATTAAAGTCTCCTAGCTTAAGTGATTCCAACCTCGTATTTTAATACAACGGTTGAAACGGTTGGACTGATGTGCTTAAATCGATATAGATTTTTACAACTATCAAGTATAAGAATAATTTATAGTAAAAACAAATCCATTATTTTTCCAAAAGTTGACTCCAATTACCTACGTATCTCGTTTTATAAAACCAATTTAGTTGCAATAGATGTCGTTAGAAAGATACGATTTTGTACTCACAGTTTTGCGATTGCTTGACTCTGCATTATTTGAGCGCACGTCAAAGATGGTCACCACTTTCGCCAACACTTTAGATGACAGATTTGCCGCTTTTCTTCAATGTATTCGTTTTGACCCGCTAAGTTGGCTGTTTCATGTAAATCGTTTCCTAAAATCTCATTGAAACCAGTCTAACCGGGTGTCCACGGGGGTTTAACGTGAGTCTCGCCGTGAAGGCCTATCTCCCCTGAGATAGCCAAGTAAAACTTGGACTATCTAGGAAAAGGGGTTGACAATTTTGGTACTACCGCAATTGTCAGCCCTTTCTTTCAACCAGGAGATACCAAATTGTTTATGCTAGTATGGAACATAATCTCCATTAGCGGAGGTGAAGCCTATCTTACCGCCTCTACTACTCTATGGATCTGTAGCACCCGGTTGTAATGCAAACCCACATTCGAGCACAAAGTCTCTACCAGCGATTTTGGTATCTACTACAACAAGCGTAATGCTCCCACTAGGGGTCCTGCTCAAAATGGTCAGGGGGGAACTCAGTCGCGGGGCCTCCTGGTACCCACATACCTGCAGGTGCGGAGACCCCAGGTAGATGGAACGGCCGATACTACATTACAAGGATGCAGTATCCTCACCGGTGGGAGATGGGGAAAACTCCAAACAAAAAACTCCGAAATATAGACATAGGAAAAACCCATGCCTGTCCGTACCCCCCGATAGATCGAAAAGATACAGATGGTAGGGCACGCAACCGAGACCTGTCCTGTGTATCCCTACCAACCCCGGTACCAGACAAAGCATCTGGCCAAACTCTGTAGCTAACCAACTCCCAGTTTCAACCTTTGTGGTCCAGCGACTGATGCCCCTACACACGAGCAAACAGCTGCCGCCTATCAAGCTAAACGAGATTGTGGGATCAGCATGATTCGAACAGTTCCGCAGCCGATCAACCCTCACACTGCCTTAAAAAGGTCAGCAGATCCACTTCCCACAATTACATCGTAGTAGCCTTATGCCGAGCAAACGGTCTGGAATCAAACGCCGTTACTCTATCCAAAACGCCCTGGGTAGAGAGCATGTTGCTGACTATCCAGTCATCCCCTGACTTAGTTTGCTGAAAAATATAAATAAATCGACTGATTGATCTTCCCTCGTACCGATTTATTTGTATCTCACGGTTTTTTAATGAAGTTGTTTCACGCTATATTTTATCACCACAAAATGTGGGTCGTTAGACAAAAATTGTGCCTCAGCTTAGTACATTTTAACATTCATCGACCTTTGCCCAAATAAATTGTTAACGCGGAATTTCATCGAAATGATTCACCATTTCCGCACAATTGTATTGATATGTACTTTGAATTAAAAAAGAACGCAAGAAAAAAAAAAATATATATATATATATGAAAATATGTTTTGTTAGTCGATTTGAAAGTTGTTCTGGAGACAAGCAATATAAGCCCCATTGTTGATGACATGCAAATTCGATTCCGAATCTCCAATAGTTGTTTCCACGCGATCTAAACAAATTCCAAACTGCTAATGGAATAATTAATAAAATCATATATTCTATGCACAAACAAAATACTTAATGTTGTACCCTGCCCCACAGTTCATAAACATTTTAACTGATAATATGAAATTCAAATATTTCACTCTCAAGACAAGAATGTGAACTTTCCGCCGTAAGTTCATTTCTTATCTGCAAGTGGGAATTTATACAGGCCACATACAAATTTTGATTATAATTTATAAATGTGATTTATGTATACGAACTTCTTGTCATTCTTGCTGAATATTTAAACGATTAATATTTACAGAAACGGAAGCTGATTCAGTTAAACATCTATGATTCTTCCAAAATTGTTGTTTTGAGACTTTGTTTTTGCACACTCGATGACTATTTTGTAAATTTCTTTGGGAGTGTTTAATCAGAAGATGGAAAACAATACGGAATGAATGGGTGGCTTTTTGATCTTAGGGGTATCCCCGAGATATGTTAAACTTTTTGTCTATGTTGCGATCCAGAAACTTATCTCTATTGAGTTATATTTGAAATTACAATTACAAAAATGTTTCATCGTGCTGCTGGAATGATTTTTTTTCTGCTAAATTTTTTCCATTCATTTTCTTTATTGAATCTTTCTTTTGAAATTTACAATAAGTATTCAAATCTTAATCCTATCTTAAACTAAAGTATCCTGCCATTGCCGGATCTTGTTTTTGGCCGGACCAAGCCGAACTTTTTATCACCGGACCAAGTCTAGCGTGTCCTTTCTTCTTAGCCTTAGTATCTTAGTATTTTTGATTCTTCTTTGTAGCTTATTTATGTTAGAAGCCGATGCCGTTCCCCAAAATTGGATGCCGTATGTCCATATTGGCTTCAATATGGTTTTGTAGATGGTGATTTTATTTTCCAAACTGAGAGTAGACTGGGAGCCAATAAGTCAGTGGAGTTGAGCCATTTTTAATTTCAATTGTATGATTTTTGAGTCAATGTGATTTTTCCAGGTGAGACGTCGATCAAGGTGAATACCCAAATATTTGACATGGTTATGAACGGGTATGGTACTACCGTGAATAGTGAGTGGTGGACAATTGTTCTGTCTAAGAGAGAATGTAACCTGTGGCATTTACTTTTATCTTCCACTTTTCGAGCCAAGATTCTAATGTGTGTATATGAGACTGCAGTTGTCTAGAAGCCATTAATGGGCAAGTGCTAGTGCTCATGAATGCAGTGTCATCAGCGAAAGTTGAGGTTTGAATTAGGGAATGAACAGGCATGTCAGAGGTGTAGATGGTATATAGTATAGGGCCTAATATACTGCCCTGCGGAACTCCTGCAGAAACTTTTCATTGAGTTGAAACGGAGTCCTTCTATTTTGCTACAAAAGATCGATCCTTTAGATAGCTCTCCAGCAGCTTGTGGGTATTTGCCGGTAGAAAAGAGACTATTTTGTGAATAAGGCCTTCATGCCACACTTTATCAAAGGTTTGGGAGATGTCTGTAGAGAGAGCTGAGCAATATTTCCGATGTTCGAATGTTTTTCTGATCTGGATTACTATACGGTGTACTTATTCTATCGTTCCATGACCCTTGCGAAACCCAAACTGGTGCATGGGTATTACATGGTTTGCTTCAATATGGGGGTACAAAATTTGGAGAAAGATCTTCTCAAACAGTTTAGATAAAATAGATAGTAAACTTATGGGTCGATGGGATGTAATTTGTGACAGTTCCTTTCCAGATTTTTGGATCATTATTATTTCAGACAGCTTCCATGATCGAGGAAAGTATCCACTTCGAAGGATGAATGGGAAAGGGCTGGACGTCGTCTACAACAGCTGCCGACGATAAATCTACCGCACCATGGACAATTTTTCAATTATTTTTATTTAACAATCTTACATTTGCCTACTGCTTTAACACAGGAGATTTTTCGTTCTACAAATATTTTATGTTCTGCATAAGTTCATCTTTCCATTTGTAACAATTAGAAATACGCATCCCAGAGCCATAAAGTATATCCTTGAAAATTGTAAAAATTGTCACCACAAGTCTGACCTAGATGGCTGTTATTTTACACAATAACTTATAGTTGTAGACATGTTAAGTTCGAAATTAAGCGAAATCAACACGGTCAGAAAAAAACTTAGATTTAAGCTAATAAAGAAATTTTCATTTAGGTGAACAGACTTCTTACAAAATATATCTTCACCCAACGTTCTTTTATATTGGTGCTAAAGTGTCAGAATGGGCGTGATAAATCGCTTGGTTCTCATCAACAGATGTACAAAATTACCACAATTAGCCCAATACTGTGTTTAGTATGATTACATGAAAGATATCAATCCAGGGGTTTACATGAATTAGATTAGATAATTCGTATAGGAGGTACCATAACCGGCTGATTTACCAGGTCGACTTTTTCTCACTTAAACAGGCATTCTATTAAATGCTATTGAAAACGAAAAAAAACTAAGATACTACAGTCTATGCAGTTTATCAGGTCTTACAGATGGAAATGACATTTCCCCAAATCTGCTAAATCGTGTATGGGAAGTATCTGAAAACCATGTTTGTTCTCAGAACTAAAGTCATCGAAGGCGTGACATGTGAAAAATGTAACTGAACTCAAGGCAACTGATTAAAAGATGTGAAGCTGAATATGTATTAAAAAGGCCAATTGTATGGGATATACCAGAAGGGGGAGATTTCTCGGTCGACTTTTCTCAAATAATGATGAATAAAAGTTTAGTCATCTGCAGTCAGCGAATTAGGGTCTACAAGAAAAGAATTTATATTTGGAAAATAAGCAAATTTTTGTGGAAGATATCAGAAGAGGTGAGGCGCAACGTGGCACATTTCCATTCTCAAACCCTCAATGTGGGCCATTAATTTAGTGCAACCATGTAGAAGATATGAACTTATGAATATATGTGTTAAATGAATAAGTTATACGGGCACAAGAAGAAGCCCGGTTAACCATTACTAAGAATTGTAGACTAAAATAATGGACACAGCAATAGGTAAATTTGAATATCGGCGAATCGAGATACAAAAAAGGATGGGCCGATACAACCCATTTATAATCCCAGTTTGCAGAAAAGAAGTTCCATAAAGATTTACGACAATTATCGTGTCCTACAGCCAGACAACCAGACAGAGAGACATTGCTTACTCCACTTAAAAAGTCATGAAACACAACTGGCCGAAAGGCGCTTGGCGCCTTAGACGCTTCTTTCTGGGTGTTACATTTTTGACCGTATAAAATCATGTCAAAAGGATATTTTTCCATAAATTTTCTAAATTATAGATTAACTAAAAGCGATTTACGGCAGCAGTGTTCGTACTCTCATATACTTTTATAAGACGTCATCCTAATTCATGCGTTCTTATTGCAAAGTAATTTCAAATTATAATTATATTATTGTATTATTATATTTAAGAAAACAGGGCATTTCTGAGATGAGATTGCGACATTGTCCTTTATATTATGGACCAAAGGTTTAGCTAGCGTCAGTCATTTAATACTGCGAATGAAATAGGCTGTCTTAGTGTAGCAATAATCAGCGTTCCTTCTACAATTCTGAAGGGTAAAATTTTGATTGTTTTATTATGCTTCAACTCAGAGTATTTTTTATGTAGGGCTATCCACTTAGTGGTTTCAAATCGCTGATCTGGCCAGGCTGTCAGCTGTTAAATACGAGTACTTGCCATTTGAAGTATTATTTATGTATGTAGTAAAAGGTACAAATATGGATCGAACATGAGCGAAATATGGATTAATATGGATGAAAGCGTAAAAATTTTTAAAACCTTCTACAAAAGTGGTGATTCAAACGTGGGCTTTTAATCGATCAAAATTTTCTTCAGCGATGAAGCTCATTTCTCACTCGGTGGTTACGTCAATAAGCAAAATCGCCGCATATGGGGCTCGAAGAACCCAGAAGTGATTGTGGAGAGGCCATAGCATACGGAGATGCCCTTGGGCCGCATTTTTTCGAAAACTACCTGAGAGAATCCGCTGCTGCAACCGATCCAGAGACGGTCATTTGAATGACATTGTATTTCGGACATAATGGCAAGGTCGAAACATAATAATAAAATAAAAGTTTTATCGAAATCATAGCTTTATGTATGTTGTATTTAACTTTACTTGAAAACAAAAAATGGACAGCCCTGTACCTTCACTCGAAAGAAAGGAGGTGTACAAAGCAATTTACCAGACCCTTTCTGACACCACTCACACTTCTCCAGCAACGCAAAAAGACATAGGGTGAAGGTACGATATATGAAAATTAGTTCACCTGGCTGAAATTTCTGTACTGTTTTTGGATTTTTTCTGTTTAATGGTTTCTTTAGATACATTCATTGAACAAAAGAGTTTAGTGAAACGTTGAGATTTGTTGTCTGTAAGTACGAATTTTAGTTTCGATTATACCATATTTTACTTGATAGAAGAAATAGAAGATAGAGGAGACAGTAATAGTAATGAAATGACCGTTTTTATTCGTAGTTGTCGTTCTCTAATGCTTATTTCAAAGGTATGTATTCGAAAGTATTCGAAGTGGAGCTCACAATGGCGCAAAATATTCCGTTTTAACTAAGAACATCTCCAATATTTCATAAATATTTATGAAATAGAAATTTTTCCTTTTAGTGCATTCACAAGAATGAAGAAGAACTTGCAAGAACTTGCTGGGGGAATATTGCAATTATTTCCAGAAACGGCGAAAAAGTACTAACTAATAAAGTATAACATTAAGTGAACTAACAACAGGACAGTGGGCAGGTGATACAAAAAAAATATGCAATTTCTTGCGCAGAAAGGATGGCTAATAATAACAAAGATATTGCTGCTTTTAACTTTCAGGGTTCAAGTCCACAATTCTTTTCAGCTGATGACCACTAATTTAAGAATTACAAGTTCTTTTAGAGCATGGTTGCGATTAATTCTTCCATTCATTTTTCTTAAAAAAAAATGGCTGGTATTCGCCAAATTCAATGACATAGTTTTATTCTTTTGCAATTTCAAAGCATAGTTGTGCTGACCCCTATTAATTTCTGAGAATACTACAGTAACATCTTGGAAGTTCGCCTATATTTCGTTTCAAAATATATGAGAGTTTGAAATCGTGCTTTGATGAAAATATGTGTCTAAATTGTACATTACTATGTCTAGTGAGGGGATTTTAAAATCTATATTATATTCTCGTATATGTGATAGATGCTTATTCAAAGGTTTTAAATCTATCTTTAGATCTTTTCGTGGTCGTCCTATTCATAACGATATGTCAGAAATCTATTCAAAAATATTGTTAAAGTTGACATTTTTGAGGAGCCTTTAAAATCTGCATCTTCAGAAATGTTTTCTTGAAATATCAATTTTATTAACGTTAACGCAAATAAATTAAAATCACTTTTGGAACCTGTCAGCTGTTAAATATGAGTACTTGCCATTTGAAATATTATTTATGTTGTAAAAGGTATGCCGTTATGGATCGAACATGAATGAAATATGGATTAATATGGATGAAAGCGTAAAGATTGTTAAAATTTACTACAAAAGTGTTGCTTCAAACGTGGGCTTTCAATCGAATAAAATTTTCTTCTGCGATGAAGTTCATTTCTCAATCGGTGATTACGTCAATAAGCAAAATCGCCGCATATGGGGCTCGAAGAACCCAGAAGTGGTTGTGGAAAGGCCATAGCATCCGGAGATGCCCTTGGGCCGCATTTTTTCGAAAACTACCTCAAAAGGATCCGCTGCTGCATCCAGAGACGGTAATTTGGATGACATTGTATTTCGTACATAATGGCAAGGTCGAAGCATAATAATAAAATAAAAGTTTCAGCGAAATCATAGCTTTATGTGTGTTGTATTTAACTTTACTTGGAAACAAAAAATGAACAACCCTGTACCTTCACTCGAAAGAAAGGAGGTGTACAAAGCAATTTACCACACCCCTTAAATATAGCCTTATGTTAAATAATACGTTCTTCAAATTTTATAAATATAAATATCAAAACCGTCACTTCAATAATATTTGGATAACAACCGAATACAAATACATTTTTGAGAAGATGATGCCAAAGTCGAATCATACCAGATAAACTGCATCCTGTATGACCTTCAGAGCACAATAATAACAAAAAATGTATTCTTTCTAATATTCTATCTAATAATCAATCAAAAATCGCTGTTTTAACAAATTATTATAACCTTTAAACTACTTTGAATTTTGGAATAGGATTTAAACGTGAATATGCATGAGAATTAATAAAATAATACGAACTAATATACTCGACTTAGCCTTAACTCCACTTAAGTTATTTTTCCTCGTTATCGCGGATATAGTTGGCAAAATGGAGAAACTTGTTTCGTACAGAGATCAAATCCGCGCTTGCAAGGGAAAATTATAATGAAAAATTACTACAAATTTTTCGTAACGAAATATTAAGCGTTTTCCATAAAATCGTTGTTATGCAAATCTGTTATAACTTTCGAAATATATGAAATTTTGAGATCGCGCATAGATGCCAATATGTGCCTATTATGTTATATGTTTTGAAAAATTGTTATAACTTGTGAACTACTTCGAACTTTGGAATGGTATTTTGACGGAAATATGCACCGCAATAACTACAATAATAATAATGAATAAACACAACTTTGCTTCAACTCCACTTAAGTCGTTTTTCCTTCCCAACAGAATATATATATTAAATGCAATTAACATGCATCACTGTTCTAATTACTTTTTAGCGCTAAACCTTAAAAACTCGACAATTTTGTAATTTAATTTCATTGCTGAACGTAAAGACAAATGCATTTTATATAGAGCCAGATAACTGCAAAAATCCATTGAATTAAAGGGGGTAAAAAGTGAAACTTCAATCTGGTTTCACAACTCTGTGATCGTTTTCATTTGGCGGAAGACCCAAATGTGGTTAAGAGTGGAACAAAACACCAGAAAGCTTATTGTAGGTCTAGCAGAGGGACGGTCGATAAACGGATGAACAGACAACTGCAACTGGTTGTACAAGTTTTTCTGTACACATCTGTTTGGTTGAGATCACCTTACTTGTTTTGCTAACCGAATTATGCCTTTAAACGAGGAATATTAAAGGATATATAGTTTGAGGTGATAGAATTTAGGGAGAGGACGATTTTAACGTCTAACGCACAAAGTATAAATGCACAGAGGGAACGACAGGGATGGCATAATACAGGGTTCTGGAACACTTTGCCATCTGAAAACGGCAGTTCATGTGATCGACGAAAATTATTGACGGCAAGAATAGTCCATGTATGTAAAGTAATCAGATAGTTAGGGGAAATTTAAAGAATATAATAATTCAGGATTCCACTTTTCGTCCCGACAGTTTGATATTACATGAGGAGTAAAAAAGTAGGACTTTATTTTTTGAAAAAAATTGTTAGTTTGTGGAATCCCTCACCAAGGACAGGGCACAATGTCCGATTCGATCAAGATATCGTACAAATACGGCGTGGTAACAAAATACCAGAAATTGATCATCTAAAAACGATTGTCAAAATTCTTTTTGTCATTAAGTTGGTACGACTGTGCACTGCACTGGCAAGGAGGACGCATTTTGAAGGCGATCTCAAAATGGTTTGTTTACTTATTTGTTAGTTTAACTTATGTGTGTTTTGCAATATTTTATCTAAATTTTCTTTAAAAACTCAATTGCATAAAAGTCGTTGAAGACATATTAGAATGAGTTAATTTCGACCTGTTAATAATTGTAACTGAAGAAGGGGGGATTTATTGGTTTGATACATAAGATAGTACAAATTTCGGGATACTACCTCCCAACTGAGCCAAAAAAAAAAAAAAAACGACACAAGGATTGAATTCAACTTTTGAAAAATAATATTTTTTCCTAATTTTTCTAATATTTATATTATTTATTCGTTAATTAAAAACAATATGGGGTGGAATTTGAAAGACGAGGGAAGAAGCAAGTCCAATTAATGCATATTTATAAGCCAGAATAGCAGAAAAATAAAGTGGTATGAAAATAAGACGTTTTTGATCCACCCATTTATATGATGACAAGCCAATACATCACTTTAAACCGTAACATATGGTTGCGTTTCCCATGGTATAAGTTTTGATTCGGTAGAATTTATCGCTCTTGTCCAAATTTGTTACTATACACAAGGTACATTTGTTGACATTTTGAAAATATTTTATTTTTGAATTAACTTTCTGTATAATTTAATGCAAATTGCAAATTTTTCGTATATTATAATGCAGCAAATAGAAAGCCAAATCTGCAATTTTCTTTGGTAATTCCAATTATTTCTATGAATGAGGTTCCATCAAGTTTGTTTTGCTCTTGTTACACAATTTTAAGCAAAACCTATTGATATTGTATTTCTGGTCCAAACTATTATCTTGAAGCAACTACTCTTAGAGTGCAAAATGTGCCAAATTTATCGAAAGAGTTATTACATGTCATGACTCACGAGAGAATTGTCAAAAATTCTACGCTGTAAAACCAATCAGCAATAAAATTGCCCACTGGCATATTTTTGCCGGCCTTTGGTAACCCTCCATCAAACTTGCCCAAAGAACTTCAGTTCTCATTTTCATCTCATCACGGCCGGTCTTCCTAAAAAGTCTTCCTCTAAAAAGACAAAAAGCGCAGTCTAAATTGTTGTAAATTTTGCATCACAATAAAGTTTATAAGTTGTACAATTAGAACATGCAAATTTTTCGCTGATACACACTTTTAATATTAAGAAATTTAAGTGTAAAGTTTCTGCAAATTTGATAAATTTCATGGAGAAAACAGCCGTGCAAGATCTTTGGCGAAATGTGCAGTGTACAAAAACAACACACACGTGTTTGTTCATGTGAGTGTGTGTGAGGTGTGAAGAAAAGTAACAAATTTGCGAGATTCAGTCCAAGAACAAATAGTAATTAGTGATAAGAGAGTGAAAAAGTGTTGTTGCTGCAAATTATACTACGATGAAGAGAGAGAAATTGTAGTAGACTAATTATCAAAAACAAAAACAAATGTTGCCATTGCGATTGATGGAGATGGATGACACTGGAGTCATTGATGTGAAAGGTAAATACAATATTTATGACGGACAAGTTAGTAAGTATTTTTTATTGATTTTACATAAAAGGTTTATATAAACATAAAATATTGCTAAGACTTCGCGTCTTAAAATTTATATAAACATAAAATGTTAAAAAAAGGATCCATAAAATTTGATAAATTCAAATGTATTCGTATTCTAACCGAAGATATGAATCACACTTTCGCGTAGCTCCAGGAATATATTAAAAAAGGAAGATTCTTATCAAATCTGAGAAACATCGGAAGCAGCGTTATCTGATTAAAATTTTTTTTGTGCAGTTTAGCATACTGTCTTCATTTTTTTTAGCTAGGTTTTAACGGAATTGTATATTTTCGTATACACATCTTGATAGAAAAAGTATGAGGATTTCGCCAGTAAAATTCAAAATATGTATTATTCATCTAAATTTATTGCTTCGCCTTCAATGTAGGTCTCTGCCGAAGTAATACGCATTTAATCCAACATTCAAAATAAACTTCAGACGCATTTTCCGGAAAAGACTTCAGTTCTCAGCGCGAATTCTTTTTATGCCTTCTATCGAATTTTGGGAAGAGCAACAAAACAACCGGAGGCATGTCGGTTGTTCGATGATACTTGCTGAGCTTTTAGTCGAAAATTCGTCCACAGTGATAAAGTGATAACGATAAAGAGACGATTCGTTGTTGTAGTGCAAAATCCATTAGTTTTCTTTCCATAAATTTGTTCTTTTTCGACGAATTTGTTCCCACATTACATTCAGATTATTATCATTATTTACCATCGGAGCTTCTGGCAACAAATTTAAGTGCGACAATTAAAGAAAACAGTCAACATTACCTTGACTTCGACGTGATTTTTCGGTTTCGGCCCAGTGTGTAGTCGCCATTACGTGACCTTCTTCATGTTGACTCTTTGAAGAAAGTTCAATTTGAAACTAATCGAGCAACATTAGCAAAATTGATTCGCTAGGCACAGAAAATTCAGCTGTCACCTCTCTGAAACTTAAATTTTGATTTTCAGTCACCATTTTCTTCACTTTGTTGATATTAACTTATGTTGAGGATGTTGGTGGCCAACCAAAACGAGGCAAATCTTCCTCCACATCTCGATCGTTTTTGAATGCACTACCGTACCTGCAAAATTTTTAGCGATTCGGACTATTAAATTTCACTTGCGATACAAAATTTGAGACAAATTCTCGGTTCGATATTTTTTCCATTATAAAAATTGCAAATCTCATTTGAGATGAACATACAAAGTCAAGTAGTGTAAATGAGCTCAATGAGAAATCTCGTTCAAACTTTGGTCAGTATACAGGGCAGTTGCGCCAATTTAGGGACAAAAAGAATTTTGATAATCTTTTTGAGGGGGATTTTCAAATGATCAATTTCCGGTACTTTTTCGACGGAATGTGTACTGAATTCTGTTTGAGGCCCTTAAATCATTCGCACCAACGAATATAGTATAAAATTTCCTTACGTACCAAATTCTGTCATACTAAAGTACATCACCATATTTTTGTTGAATAAATAAACGTTTTCATCATTCATATTGTGAACAAAGGGCAACACAGATTGCAACTGCATCGTGAGACATTATGTTCATGGACTTTGGAATCTAGTGGTTTGTCATATCTTCAACCACAATTATAGTTTGTGCTCATAATCAGCACAAAAAGTCAGCGGCAACATTGTATTTTAGTTGCTTGGAATCTGGAAATAGTTTTCTTAAACTTATAATCACGTGAAATAAAAACATTAGGGGCAAAAGCTAAACTTTTAAATAGCCAGGTGCAAATGTACTTAAATACAGTTGGTGTTATAAAATATTGTACACGGTTGGTAATGTAAAATGCATAGGAATAACTGAAGCAAAAGAATTGGGTACAGGCAAATTTGAATAGACTGCAAAATTCAGTCGGGGCGAAATTTATATACACATCACCATGATATCACGGTCCGCAGTGTCATGGACGATGTTTCGGTTGATTGAAAGATATTTTATCGCCCTGAAAACGTCTTTTTGTCATGCATGGAATACAAAGGTGTCTTGCTAATAGCCTCGCGCATGGAATGGAATATTGGAATGGAATATTTTTTTCGCGCCTATCAAATTCTATCGCATTTTGCTTTTAATTGAGCAATAATTTTCAGCAGTACATTGAAAATATTAAATTTGTCTCCAGAGGTGTATTTGTTCTTTCATGGGTAAGTTCTTGCATTCTGGTTTAAATTTGCCACTTGTAACGCGTCCTCCACAAGGGCGACAACGATATAGCGACTCATTGTCAAATAAGTGGGCGTGCAAAAAAAGACTTCTTACCACCATATGTCGACGTATCTTATTTTTTCCTGTGGATAATCGCTTTTTATGTATTATTCAATACCTACGCCTAGAACTATGACGGTTCCTTACAAATATGGGTAAACTGCACTGGCTCCTTTCCGCATCTATTAACTATCACTTTTAAGTGCTCTTTATTTTGGTCTGGCAAAAAAGTATCAAGAATATACTATTTATTCAAATTTATTTGTAAGCAAATTTTCTGGAAAATACATTGGTTTCCGCCGCTAATTCCCGTATAGGTACAGGGTTGCCCATATTCGACGGACCCATGTTTTTTAAAAAAAAATCAAAGAAAAAAATAAAAATTTGGCGGTTGGTAATCTTATTCATTTAATTTGTTCCAAGTAGATTTGTTTACATCAATTTTTGAATATGATATCTCTCAAATGGCCGCCTCTGGCGTTGATGGCGTATTGTGCCCTTTTTGCAGCATTTTCCGTCGTTTTCGCCAACATTTCGGCCGGAATAGCGGCTATTTCTTCACGAATGTTGTCCTTGAGCTCTTCTACGGTCCTTGGCTTGTTAACGTAAACCTTTGACTTCAAATGTCCCCACAAGAAGAAGTCAGCGGGCGTCAAATCGGGCGAACGCGGTGGCCAGTCCAAATCAGCACTTTTCGACATCAAACGGCCCGGAAACAAATTCTTCAGAAAATCGATTGTTATGCGACTTGTGTGCGGTGGAGCGCCGTCTTGTTGAAACCAGAACTGCCTCATACGCTTTCGACGAATAATTGGCATCACAAAATTGGTCATCATGTCGCGATAACGCTCCTGGTTGATGGTAACAGCATGGCCATTTTCGTTTTGGAAGAAAAACGGCCCAATGACCGTTTTCGCACTAACGCCGCACCAAACTGTGACTTTTTCGTCATGAAGAGGCAATTCTTGAATCTCCTGAGGATTTTCAGTGGCGTAAATACGGCCATTTTGCTTATTTACGGTCCCATTCAATGTGAAATGGGCTTCATCGGACATGATAATTTTGTTCCAAAATTGCTCGTCATCATCGGCCATTTCGATGACTCGTTGGGCCCATTCCAATCGACGAGGCTTGTCCGCAGGCAACAATCTTTGCGTCAATTGAATTTTGTACGGGAACAAATGCAAATCAACGCGAATAATCCGTTGTAAAGTGGACCGAGCCATGCCCAACTGTTGAGAACGGCGTTTTTGGGATGTTTTTGGGGACCTCTCAACACTGGCTCGTACGGCAGCGATATTCTCGGCCGATCGCCTTGGTCGACTTTTATTTGCCCTCTTCGGATTAGAAAGAGCCTCACCAGCCGAAAATTTTTCGTATAAACGCTTAATGGTGTTCTTAGAAGGCGCACTTTTTTAATATTTTAAAAGCACGTTGAGTTTTCACAATTGACTTCTTCTGTTGAATGTAAATTTCAACTATTTCAGAGCGCTCGCGTGGCGTGTATTGTTCCATGGTAAAAATCTGCTTGGACTGACGCTTCAAACGCGGTATGTCATTAAGCGATCTGACATCTCTGTCAAAAGTTATGGCGTTGCCAGATGGGTCCGTCGAATATGGGCAACCCTGTAGACAATTGTTTATGAACTCTGCGTATCTGTGAACAGATTTCCATTGTTGACCTCAAAGGCGGGAAGTCCTTTCGGTATAATTTTCAAGATTCAGGTATTTTCGTGTATCTTTCTATATCCTCGATCTCTCGCTCTTTCCAAAATTCTTCTTCAATTCTACTTCTTCACCTTAAAGAAGTGGTCTGATTCCTTTTGCTTTTCTTAGTGCATTCTTATGGCACGCTCTACAATCGGCTGCAGAGTTGTCATGTATACAAGTTAGTTTTACTCTCTTTGTATACCCAAATACGGGTTTTACGGTAGTTGCCACCCAATGCGCAATGCATGATCACTGTGTTTTCGAATTATCAGAGTTATTGGCATTTCGTCTTAGTAATTGCTTAAGTTTGCGATTATCTTCAGAAATTAGAGTACTCCTTACAATAAGCGCTACGATTAGATGCAGCGTTATTGTGTAAGCAGCTCTTTGGGCACAATTTTTCATGCCAAAATGTGGCTTTTGAATATATAAATATTTTGATACTACGGTTCATGAACAAAAGGATTAAAGGCATTTTGATGTTGAATTTAAGCTTTTTTTATCGCAGGCAGTGACTGTTTCCATCTTAAATCCTTTACCGAAGGTGTTGTGAAAATTGAATTTTTCATCCATTAAACTGTTTTAGCATTAAAATCTCTCAGTATAACTTTAATATCATCGCCGAAGAGCGATGATAATTTCTTCCAGGCATTCATAAAGTGTTCATTTGACATGTTTCCATCTTTTGTTGAGGCACAAATCAGCCTGATAAAATAATACTTCGATTTCATTGATACGCTTTTTGGCTATTTAGTAGTTTGCACATCATGGTCATTATAAAGTTTGAGTGCATCACCAACCTTTTACGGTTTTCGTTTGTTGTTTGTTTCTTTGCTCTCGTGCTTTCCTAATAATCTGTATTTAAGATAGGTGGCTATGAGACCATCGTATAAGATCCTTGGATTTGGACTGCTAATAAACTCTAGAATGGTATAAAAATTAAGCCTAGGTAGCAGATCGTACTTACTTTATTTGGGTTACTCAAATTAATTGCTTTCTCACATTACCAGATTATAATTGCCTAAGGATCGGAAGTTGTGAACCGCTTCGGAAATTCTGCAAAGGGTTCTAGTTGCCCCCATGTGAATGAAAATCAGAAAATCTTTTTGAATTGGTAAAAACTGGCGAAGCGAAAATAAATGGCTTTTCCGAATTCTTCACAATCGGTTTACCCAACACTCATTACTTCTACTTTTTTCAAATTTCTATGTCAGTTTTTATATCTAAAATCTCACCTTTCTTGTGAGTCTCCTAAAACTTGTCAGAATTGTCATGAGCATCATCTTCAATGTCAGAATGCTGGCCCAAAAGCAATAACAACAGAATACGGGATTATCCGTAGACAATAATGATAAACCATTTTGCGAAAATTCCATTTTGCGAAAATCTCATCCGATTATCCGCGTTTAATAAAACAGTACAACCGATTAACGTGTGAACGAAATGTGAACTAAATACGACTATACGACTTCTTACAATCGTTGGCAGTTCTACTCCTTCTTCCTTCTATCCCTCCTGCCACTATAAGTATTAATCATTGGCCTCGAAGAACAAAGAATAGCTGGATATCACCTGTTGTAAATCACACCAAAGGCAGGTAGGCGGAAGGCGGTAGCGTCGAACGCCGCCCATAGTTCTTATTCTTTCACATTGAGTCCTTGTTAGTCCTTACAGTGAGGAGGACCGTAACCACTTGTTACTTGTTAAGCACATAAAGCTTAGGTGGAATATATCGATAGATATAAAATGTAGATTATTATACGCATAAGTAACACAGTTGTGTGATTTGCAATATTAAAAGCATCTGCTATAAATGAGTTATACAAAGTTATTTGATTATTCCAAACTCAAATAGAGGATTTCATTTTTATAACGGCTTATGGCGGTCAATTTAGCAAGGCACGAGAGTGCTTAAGCCATTTATTAAATGTATCAATCAATTATTTTTGCATGAAATTAAGTTGATCTAATTTCAGTGTTGGAAACCAACAAAAAATGTTGACGTTGCCACTTCCTCTTTTTTTTTTAAAGAAAACATAATACTGCCTGATGGAAAAATGTAGCTTCAAATAGCACGACCATTTTTTTTTTTTTGTATAGAGTTTCAACGCGAAAAATCAGCCTTTTTTACAAAATGTAATTCCCAATGCTTTCACTCATAAACGATTCGTTTTTGGGTTCGTTTTAAATGTTTTATAGAAACAGGCTGTTAATCTTAATTAGAACGGAAACCCAATGCATTTTCATTAATTAGTAGAATAAAAGGTCTGGTACTAAATTGCGAAAGTGAAAATGTTTCTAACAGATTTTCTAAATTTACGATACCAGGCTCTCAGAACATTTTAAATAAAATACAAACAATGTTTCACAAACAAAATCTGAATAAAAATAATTTCGTTGCGAATATACGAGGTGTGAAAAGAAAAACGGGGTTTCTTCAAATTTCGTGAGTTGCGTATTATTTTTTTCTGATATGCTGGTACGCATGTCTGTTATATATGTTGACAATACCAGCTATTTTGGATTGTCAGTTTGTTTTTGACAGATAAAAAGGTTAGTCGTGTTTTGGTGTGCTCTTCAATTTTTTAATATTCCAAAAAATGGATCAAAGAAACTGTATTAAGTTTTGTGTAAAAAATGAAATTAAATGTGGAAGGACATTTGAAATGTTGACTGTGGCGTTTGGCGAGTCTACTATGAGCAGAACATAAGTTCAATTGTGGTATAACCGGTTTAAGGAAGGCCGAGAAGGTGTCAGTGATGATGCTCGTCCTGGTTGCCCGAGCACGTCAACAACGGATGAAAACATTAAAGCAGTGAAGAAAATGATTTTGGATAATCGTCAAATTACTATTAGAGAGTTTCCTGATGATGTTGGCATATCGTTCGGCTCATGCCAAGCAATTTTTACGGACCTTTTAGGCATGAAACGTGCGGCAGCAAAAATTGTTCCAAAATTGCTAAATTTTGAGCAAAAATAACGTCGCATGGACATCGCTCAGGAGCTGTTGAACGTCGTCAACAACGATTCAGATTTACTTAAATGTGTCACAACTGGTGACGAATCATGGGTGTTTGGCTATGACATTGAAACCAAAGCCCAATCATCCCAATGGAAACGTCCAGAAACCGAAAAGAGCACATCAAGTTTGGTCAAATGTGAAGGTTTTGCTCGCTGTTTTCTTCGATTGCAATGGCGTGGTGCATCATGAATTCTTGCCAGAAGGTCAAACGGTCAATAAGGAATACTACCTTGAAATTCTGCGCCGTTTGCGCGAAGCAATTCGTCAGAAACGCACAGAATTGTGGAAAAACTAATCATGGATTTTGCACCATGATAACGCACCAGCTCACACAGCTTTTTGGCCAAAAACAAAACAGCAATCATGCCTCAACCACCGTATTCACCGGACTTGGCCCCCACAACTTTTTCCTTTTCCAAAACTGAAGACACCGATGAAAGGAAAGCGTTTTGTTACGATTGAGGAGATAAAAGAAAAATCGAAACAGGAGCTGTTGACGATACCAAAAAGCGCGTTTCAGAAGTGTTTCGAGGATAGGAAAAAACGCTTGCATAAGTGTATTAAATCTGAGGGGAATTACTTTGAAGGGGACAAGATAGTTATTGATGAATAAATAAATACTTTTTGAAAAAAATTGAAAATAACAGTTATTTTTTGATCACACCTCGTATAAATCAAAAATGTTTGAAATTGCGTTTTGACAACAGAAAGGGGGGAAAAATTAAATGATTCTTTTGTAAGATAATTTGTCTTGTGTACAATTGAGGTTCTGGTGCCGGAAACTGAAACAAGTCAGAACTAGTTTCGAGTATGGATTATCACGGTTTTGTGTCAAAAATACACCTATTAAACGTTATATAAGATTGTAATTTCTATAGAACGTTTTGCCTTTCTATAAAAATGTTTAAAAAGATGTTTGAACATTTTTATTGTTCGTGGTTTCTATCCAGTTGGCGGAGAATTTAAGGTGGTCTATTTGGAATTATAATTTTCCTCACAAATATTTTGAAAGTTATTATCAATTGTTACAATTATAACATATTTAAATGACCCATTTTATTATTCGATACTCGTAAATCGGAGAAAATTTCTAATTTAGACTCTGCAACTGTTATTCATTTGGGAGTAACCAGAACTCTTTGCAGAATTTCCCAAGCAGCTCAGGACTCCCAACTTTCGGGCAAGTATTCTCTAATAAGGCCATCAGACATCCATTTGAGAAACACAAATGGCATGCTAAAACCGATTCATTTTAGGCCAGTAGGTAACATCTGCAACTGAAACTCAACCCATATTATGCCTTATCCTAGTCGTCTATTCTAGTAAGTTAATCGGTTCTTGTTTACTTTGTTTGCGTATCACAATCAGGTTAAATTACGAAGGAGGTCCCAAAACTAGCCGACCTGACGTACAGATGGTACCAGAAGTTTGAAAAAAATTATCGTGGTGAAAAGTGGCAACTTTATAAAACATATGTTTTAAGTTCCAAGGCGGCACGTTCTTTAGTATTTTTATTTGAGCCATCAAAAGTACTCAATTTCATTGAATTTGTAAACCTGGATAAAATTGGTCACCATTATGTAATTCAATATTTCCATTTGAAAGGTCTCAGTCCTAACAATATTAAAACTGAACTAGATTCTATTCGGGGAGAGTCTGCTTCTTCATTTACGAAATTAAAATATTGAATAGCAGAGTTTAAACGATATCGTACGAGCTGACAAGGCGAATACCGTAGTGGTCGACTAATTGAGGTGTCCACGTCAGACGAGGTTAAGAAAATCGACAAAATGATATTGGATGATCATCGGCCAAAGGTGCGTGAGCTAGCTGAAATGATAGGCATTTTAAAAACTGAAATACATGATGTTTTGATCGAAGATTTGAAGATGAGAAAGATGGGTGCCGCGCTTGCTTTCAATAGAGCAGAAAACAGCGACGTGAACATGTTTCAGTAGAGTGTTTGGCGATGTTTCACCGCAGTAAAGCCGAATTTTTGCATGGATTCATAACCATGGATGAGAAATGGGTCCACCATTTCACACCTAAGGCAAAGGAACAGTCAAAGCAGTGGATTGAAATGGGAGAATCGCGACGGAAAAGGCGAAAATCATTTCATCTGCAGGCAAGGTCATGACGTCTGATTTTTGGGATTCACATGAGATATTTTTATTGATTATCTTTAGAAGGGAAAAACCATCAACGGCAAATATTATGCAAATTTAGTACAGCGTTTAGGTGATGAAATTGTGGAAAAAAGGCGCATTTGGCGGAAAAGAAAATGTTGTTTCATCAAGGCAATGCTCCAGTTCACACATCCACTATTGCGATGGCCAAAATGCATGAATTGAAGTTCGAATTGCTTTATCACGCACCATATTTGCCAGATTTAGCTCACTCGGACTATTTTCTGATTTCCGAATTTGAAAAAATGTTTCGTTGGTAGAAGATTCGCCTACAATGAAGAGGTGGGGTCTGCGATTGATGACTATTTTAAGGAGTTTGGCAGCTCTTACTCCAAACAGGCTATAGAAGCTATCGAATATCGCTAGAAAATATCGAACTAAAAGGAGATTAAGTTGAAAAATAAAGAATATTTTTGCCAACTTTTTTGCGTTTTCCTTGTTAGGGCGGCTAGTTTTGGTATCGCCTTCGTACTCGCAAACAATGTTGGAAAGGGTAAAAATGCAACACAGTTTGTTTCTTGTCCAATAGTTTCTAATGAAATCTTCAATAATTGCTAAAGTGTTTAATAGCAAAATACTCTTTTAAAGCGATTTTTGTGTTTCTTTATGGACAAAGCCCTAAGAATTCATTTTTTTTAGTTGACACCTACCTATGATTCTTATTGTGCTTATGAAAGTTTGTTGCAGGTAATTCTTGATACTGAATTATCACACCAAATCCCATAATTCCATTCGAGGGTGAATTGAAAATAATTGACAAATCTCAAAAACAAATCAAAATGTTAATACAGACGAATTTGTAGAATAGTATTCCCAAAAATTTGCGACGATATTCCATTCATGTCTATTTTAAATTTGGGTGAATTTATTAATTAATACAAACAGTTAGCTAAAAGCTGTAAAATGCAGTTTGCCAGCGGGCGGGTACAAGTAGAATGCTCATACTCGCCTAAACAGGTAACCAACCATCGCACACGTGTCCATGACTTGAGGATTATTTGTTTTCTTAAAAAAATATTGATATTTTTGTCTTTGCATGCAAATAGATGTTTTGTTAGACCTTGATCTTTGTGTGTCTGTCTCTTTGAAACCAATGTCGAAATATAATTAACAAGAAATAAATACGATAAGACTTCTTCAGTCGAAGTCTTAAATGCAATTTCATTTGTAGAACGACATAGAAAATCGATTTATTTTCGGGAACCGGCAATAGCAGGTTATCAGATTCATTGAATTGTGTTGTTGTGTATATGGCGTGTTTTGATGTTATTGCACATCCTAATGTATAATTAATTAGTTTGTGCATAAATTCGACTAATTTTGACAGAACCTTGAATAATTTCTGATTATTGGGTGAAGGTCGGTCAGTAGCCGCACTTGGGAATAGATAATCTCAGTTTTTTTTTTTTTTTGTTATTTATGGGAAACTTCACGCCCTTCACGAATTTCATTGATATGGACGTCTTGATGAAATAAATAAAGCTGGACTACAGATTAGATTAACGCCCAAAGTTGTCAAATTACTAATTATCACTTGATGTTAGGATTTTTTCAATTAAAATTTATTTGTATTTTAGATGATTGGAATTAAGCTCACTTATGTGATACTACATTTTAAATATAAAGCCATAGGAAAGATTGAAATAAGAAATATATTAAACATATATATATTTACATATATTTCTTAGGGAACACATAATATTTATTTAAGTAACCGGTTATCCATTTAGTGGTCTCAACACCGCCAGTCTGGCAAGGCTGTCAGCTGTTAAATACCTGTCATCTGAAGAGTTAGTTATTTAGTGAAGTGTTTGCCATTTACGAATATGTATCGTTTAACAATCGAAGAATGCATAAAAATAATTAAAACTTACTACAAAAGTGGTAATTCTAACCTGGGCTTTCAATCGAACAAAATTTTCTTCAGTGATAAAGCTCGTTTCACACTCGGTGGTTACGTCAACATGCAAAATTGTCGCATATGGGGCTCGGAGAACCCAGAAGTGATTGTGGAAAAGCTATAGCATCCGGAAAAAATGACCATTTGGTGTGCGTTATGGTCCGGAGGTGTCGTTAGGCCATATATTTTTGAAAATGACGCTGGAGGAACCTCAAAAGGGTCCATTGAAATCATAGATTTACGCGTGTTTTATTTAACTTTACTTTTAAAACCGGAAAATGGATAACCCTATATAAAGTATTTGGGTAGCTGCTGATTATGACTTAGGGGTTACAGGCGAAAATGAATTTTGGAAAGCGGTCAAGTTGCATGGCAAGAGCCACAAGTGGACCTTGCTTTATCAAACAACGACTAACGTGTCTGAATTTAATTTAACAAGTGAAATTTCGAAAAATGGATCCATCTGTTTGGGAGACTGCAGAAAAGGCTGGTCGATATAGTCAAATTGCAATCTCCGATTACAGTCTCACAAAATATTATTATTATCAAATGTGACCGATTTTCATACTCAGACCTTGCTTTATGAAACGACGACTAACGTGGGTCAAATTTGTCTGAATTTAATATAACAAGTTGAATTTCGGAAAATTGATCGATCTGTTTGGGAGACTGCAGAATGGGCTGGTCGATATAGTCCAATTGCAATCTCCGGCTACAGCCTCATAAAATATTAGGCTGCACAAAGTTTTAAGATGTTTGTATCAGCCAGACAGCGCTCAAACGGCTTAGAAAGTCGTGAAACATATTTGGTCAAAAGATACTTGGTACGCTACTTTCATGGTGCCACATTTTTGCCATATGCCTCTATTTCTAACGGTGAAGATAAAATTTTTGATTTCATCTCGATAAAAAATTTCACATAATTTGAACTAAGTCTATGGAGTCGGACTTCCGAAAATGTTCATGATGTCGATAAGCACTTTTCTTGCATTACGGGTTGATTATGGTCGCCCCACTATGGAAGGAATTGGCAAGATTATAGAGGAATTCGAGGGGACTGGAGGCGTTACAGATGTGGTCAGACCCGAGCATCATCACAATGTGCGCACTATCGAAAATATCGCTTCTGTTAGTGAAAATGTGGCGGATAATCCGAATTTCAATTCAAAGCATTATGGCCGTATAAAAGCCGATATTTTTGGCGTGCAATTGAGGATTATGAACTGGATGATATGTGGCTTCAACAAGGTGGTGCCACGAGCCACATTACTTAAGAAGTTTCCAGAAAGCGTAATTTTACGTTTTGGCGACGTCAATTGGAGCTACGTTAAAAGACCGTATTTACACGGATAATCCCCAAAGTTATCGCCAAGATGCCGCCCGAAAAGTGCGAAAAAGTGTTCGAAAACTAACTCAAAAGGATCGAATGCTGCAACCAATCCAGAGGCGGTCGTTTAAATGGCATTGTATTTCGTACATAATGGCAAGGTCCAAGCATTATAATGAAATAAAAAGTTCATCTAAGCCATAGCCTTTTGTGTAATTTATTTTTACTTTACTTTTGAAACCGAAAAATGGATAACCCGATACTTTCCTTCCTTGGGGGTAAGATAAATTTGACAGAGGTTAAAATTTCCAAAAATTTAGAAAATTATGCTGACGATTAAATATTTCTGAACGGTAAGTGCTTGTTTAGGCGTGGGCCAGATCAGATGAGATAACCACTCACTCTCTATTAATTTAGTAAACGATTCTTAATTTTTTATTATTAAAGTGTTTTGGATTTGAAAAAAGAATGTAAACATATTGTATGCTTCTTCCGGAGTTGTATTCGGCGAACAGTTTGCGTTAAAGTTGGGGATTTGAAAACAGCGGAGTTTATATCATCTTTTCATAGTTTGAATAGTTTTCTATTTCTAGATGGGACAGTTAACGTTATTTTATTTATTCACATACATTAGTACCGAAAAACTTCCCAATTCAACGCAATGCAAATATTCTCTCATGATTTTGTCCATCGCCTAAAGAAAAAAGCATAGACAACACGCCAACCGAAAGAATTGCTCATGCAGCTCTAAACGAAAAAAAAAAGAAAATAAAACTTTGTTTTTTGCTCAAAACCTAAAAAAATGATGATGAAATTTAATTTACTCAGTTTTCAACGTCCGCTGAACATGAATATCGTAAATAACATGAAACCCGGCAAATTGAATACCAAATAAAACATCAGCATGACGACGGCTACATCGGTAGCTGCATTTGCCGCTGCTGCTGCTGTTGGTTAGAGGGGCACTACAGAGTCTGATCATATCAGAAAAACACGTTTCCGAGACACACGTAAGAAGATCAAAGTCCAAATGAGTGAAAAGACGGACAGACAACAAATACCAAATATAATGACGAAACAATGTGGAAGAGTAGACAGAGTCCACTGCCCGACGTTGCTAACCATAAACAAGCTTACGTATATGTCTATTTGATTATATTGTAGAGTACTCGTTCATATGTATGTATGTGGGACGAAAAATAAATACTCCACACTGTTTAAGGAAATATTGTGGGAGATCGTAATCTCAAGAGATAAACTTGGTGGTGTTGCCAGATGTTGGCTATGAGATAATTGAAAAATTCTTAGATTTAAAAAATCTCCATATTGATCAGTAATGCAAGCGGCTACTGCTCATATGATCGCCAAATATCTGTCTTTGAGCAGTAGTCACCTCGAAGTCAGCTGACAAACATTTCGAGTAGTAGAACAATCGACAAATCTAGGAAAAATTTTTCAAACTGGCGTTCGGCGTTGATTTTAGTTCGCTAAAGTTTCGAATTTCAAGTACTTACGGAATATAATCGGCCTGCTTTCAATCACTCGACTACACCTTTTTTGCCCACTTTCGTCCGCTCGACTCCAAAAATTCGCATTTGTTAAAATATCATCTTCTTCGTCGTATATAATAAGAGCAAAGTCTGCTTGGCACATTTTGTGGTCATGACATGAACCATTTGACCTGGCAATCCCAACAGCAGGTTAACTTATAATCGCTTGCTAACGTAAATTGTAAAACTCTCAATTTCTTTAACGTACATGTCTCATCTTCTTGAACGGCTGTGGCGCCAGGTGAGTTTAATTGCGAATTTCAAGTTGTGAACAAGCTGACTGTATCATTGCTTAAATTCAACATCTACTTCGGGAGGGAATCTTTCATGCGCCTGTTCTCAACCAGGGTTATGGTATACTTTTCTTGCACTTTTCCTCATTTGATTCGCAATATTTCATCGAATTTCAAGCAAATTTATACGAAGAATTTCACCAGAATTTCCTTTTTTTTTTATCGATTTATTCCCTACAATTTATAATTTGCAAGAAAAAACTCTTTATTTTTATACCGTGCATCCAACTGGATAGGAAACTACGAACCCCCCAACTAAATAATTCTAGCTTGAAACGTTTAATCCGACTTCGAAATGTCATTTCTAATTTTTTTTGTCTTATTTTAGCCCTTCAAAAGTGAATTTCCAAACATGTTTCTCTTCAAATACTGCTTAGTTGCTCATTGATTTGCTTCGGCGAAGGATAATCGGTATGAATTGTACAACGCAAGCACTGTTTACTGTTATCATCAATTATCTGGAAAACTTTAGGCTTACTTTTATTTTGAATGTATATAGGAATAAACTATAATGAACTTATGCATAAATTCAAATAGTTTACATTGGACCATTTCCAATCATTGCTTTAAAATCATCATATGATCGCACTTATCGTCGGCAGCTGAAATTACAAAAATTTGCCGGTGATTTTAGGTACCTAATTGACGTACTTTCATTTCTTCATCAGTCAAAAGATGTGATTAACTTTATGAGTAATTTCTGGTATAGCTGAATCAACTGAACAATCCTAACTTAGAGATATTAATTTATTAAAATTTGGTATTACATTTTTCATATATAAACATTTCTGTGGTCATAAGGATAAACGAATCAAGTGGAGTTAGGACAAAGTTGAGTTTATTCGTTATTACTATTATTGTTGTTATTCTGATGCATATTTATGTCCAATTCCCATTCCAAAATTCGATATATGTAGTTCACAAGTTATAATAATTTTTCTAAAGGGAGATCATTGATAAATTGCGTAATGTCTCTAATCATTCATATTGGTAAGAACACATCTTTTCTTATTGGTGTTTACGTCCTTAAAACACTTATTTTCGTCCAAATGCAACTTCAAAACTTTTCATATTCCGAGAGACAGAAGGAAAAATTTGTAGTTAAGTCATTTTTCCTTGCATTTAATCCCTGCATAAAACGCGCTTTCTCTATTTTGCAAATTATGCCTGTGGTCACATGGAAAAACTCCTTAGAATCAGTTAGGGAAAAGTTGAATTTATCCAATATTGTATTTATTCTAATGCGTATTTAAGTCCAATTTCCATTCTAAAATTCGATGTAGTTTGTAAAGTATAACAAATTTTCCATACAGCGATTATTGATAAATTACGTAGTCTCTTATTTTTGACATCATTGAGAACACATTTTTTGTTATTATTGTTTATGCCTTCAATACACACATTGTCGTCTAAGTATGATTTCCGTATATTTCGGAAGTTATAACAGATTTCCATAATAACGATGTTTTGAAAAATGCTTAACAGCTCAAAGCAGACAATTTGTAGTTAAGTCGTTTTTTCTTGTAAGTACAGATAATTTGTAAAGTTAAATTATCTACCTAAATTAAACCTCGTGATGAATAGATAATTTGCTCTCACAAGGTTAAGATTAACTTACTATGTTAACTAAATACCGTTAATATTCACATAATATTCACTTGAAAAAAGTCCAAATGCTAATAAATCAATAAATCTGGCAGTGCTATTTTTTTCTCTCTTTCAATCATGCAAGAGAATGCGGCGAATGATATATAGAGACGAATGCAATTGCTAAGAGAAAATTCGATTCGATTTTAACTCTTACTTGCACATCGCTCCCTAAAACGATAGGTAAATATGCGTACATATAAATCATGAATGTATACAGTGATCCGTCCGACTATATAAATACATTGCAGTGTATAATTTATATAAAATGTTTGTCTGCACGTATGTGTGGAAATAAACAAGTTATATGCATGCCTATGTAGATACATTATTTTGTGGGATGACTTCAAAGAAATGTGATCAATTTCGCACAGTATAACAAGCTTAAATATAAAGTGAAGCAAGATAGTGAAGCAAAGCTTTATAATGCGCGACAGTGTTTTTAAGTTTAGTTAAGTTTAGTGTTTATTTATAACTAAAGATTGTAATCAGAGAATATAATTTCATGCAATGCGGTTCATGCTCAATAATAAGATGATTTGCAATGACTTTTTCATACAGATGTCACAGCTTCACTTTGCAATTAGTCACATCCGTGCTTCAGCATTTAGGGAATGTTGGGAGTGTTTAATAGAAGTTATGATTTTCAAGCTTTATCGGCTCGGAATAATAATTCCAAATTGTAAAATTTTGTTTCCGAAATTAGAATTAAGTATGTATGTGAAAAATTGCCGAACACCGAATACCGCTCACTATTTCAAATGGGACAAAGGTGCTGTAAAAGGCACAGTACGCCCAATGAAAAAGTTGCCGAATTTCCATGCGAGTTTGCCAAACTGGAAGTGTAGACAGTCTTAGTAAAATTAGGTTTACGTTCGTTTCAAGTGCAAACATTTCACGACACATTGTTTGCTTGTGGATAAATTGTATTGGTTTCCAACACCGAAATCGAAACAGCTGATGTTTTTACACAATGATATGTTCAATAATATATTTGCAAAATTGTGTCTTTTTTTAATTCTATCTCATTTCATATCTTTACAAGTGTAGAATTAACGGAGATATTATAACGCAAAAATGTAAGATATTCCTGTTACAATGTTGGACACCAACAAAAAATATTGTCGTTGCCACTTTAGAAAAATTTCCTAACGAAAAACATAGTACTGTCTAACAAACTTAACGGCGGTATACTAAGTTCGCATGCCTCCTCCTCAGATCCCAGAAAATATCATCATAAAAGTCTATATCGATTTAAGCTTGTCAGACCGTCCGTTTATGTGTCTAAGAGACTGAAATTTGGCACAAAATATCTCATAGTCATAGGCAGATAATGTTCGAAAATTCATCTCAGTACGAACATTTTTTGTTTATTTATGTAAAGTATACAGGAAAGTTACATTTAGATATTTTATGACTTATTAAGGCAAAAGGATAGCAAAAAATCTTTTAATATTTAGAGAAATTTTAATAAAAATATATAGAGTGGCGCAAAGAACGTGCATATTGCATCGTCTTTTTTGCGGGGTAGAAAAGACGCGGGCGGGGGGGAGGCGCCTACATCGTTGGGTTGGCGGGCTCATGGAATTTTAGTCGCTATGAGATCGTCTGTCTTACAATTATCGCGACGAAGTTTGCAACGAATTTTAACATTGGATCTTAAACTGCATCCATATAAGCTGCAATTAGCACAAGAATTGAAAGAGTCTGACTTCATAGCAAGGCTCGCATTTGCTAATGAAATGCTTAATCGATTTTCCAATTTTGACAATATGCTTTTCTCTGACGAGGCTCATTTCCTTATGAATGGATTCGTAAACCGTCAAAATTGTCGTTACTGGACCAATGAAAATCCTAAAATCAAACACCAGAAACCATTGCATAGTCCTAAAGTGACAGTATGGGCAGCAATCTCTGGCAGAGGAATAATTGGTCCTTTTTTCTTCGAAAATGCGCGGGGCCAAAACGTCACAGTTAATACGGAACGCTATGTTGAGATGTTGGACGGATTTTTGGCTCCAGAAATTGAAAGTTCAAGAATAATGAATTCCAGAACTTGGTTCCAACAAGATGGAGCCACCTGTCACACATCGAATGACTCCATGGCGGTGGTGAAGCAGATGTTCCCTGGCAGACTGATTTCGAAAAGAGGTGACATCCCATGGCCCCCACGTAGTCCAGACTTGACGCCTCTTGACTTTTTTTTTGTGGGAATACCTCAAACACAAAGTCTACAGTAATAATCCAAGAAACATCGTTCAGCTCAAGGAGAATATCCGTGGTGAAATGGCAGCCATTACACCAGTATTACTGAAGAAAGTTTTCAATAACTTTCGTTTGCGGTTAGAGGAGTGCCGTCGTAGAGAGGGTCACCATTTAGATTATGATATTTTTAAAAAATAAACTCCATTTATTACTCTACAATGCCTTAGATTTATTTTAACCATACCTTTTGTATTTATTTTTTAATCTATTTTTTAAATATGCACGTTCTATTGCGCCACCCTATATTTATAGAACTTCCGAGAAGTTGAAAAATATAATTAAATGTATAAATTTCTTATTACTGCAAATTGTGAAGATCTGCAATTATCTTCAAACTTTTGTGTTAATTCTTGGAATATGATGATGAACATTTCGTGATTGTAATTTATCATATAAGCTATTAGTAGAATATCTTTCGTTTTTGTATTGAATTTCGCTTGTACTCAACTAAAATTTGGTCAATTTAAGTTTCGTTTACTAGTTTCAAGTAAAAATGTGATATTATTAAGTAGATTTGGCACACTTAGTTTGAGTATGTTTTTAACTCAAATTCAGTACGATTTTTGTTTGCGTGTATACTCGTATATTAAACCCAGGTTTGGAATAATGGGAATTTCAAATACTGTTTCCCACAATTGTAACAGTTATTCATTATATTCAACTAGTATATGATGTCCCACATCATATAATTTTTAAGTAACTGTACTATCTGTAACTTTGGCTACTGAAGAATGTTTAAAAAAATTCGAATTTTCAATGGAAAAATTGTTAAAATTTTTTTTTTTTATGTGTATACACTTTTATACACACAATTTTAAAAATTATGCAATTTGCATTTTTCTCATGATCACTCATCTTGCGGCGGACTCGTTCATCGTCTACTATCCTATGGCTAGCAGGTGTCACAATTGGCACAAATTTCTTCAGTTCATAGAAACGTGCTCAAACAATAACTAAATCCAACTTTGGATATTGCTTCTTTTTCAGATTGTTACACCAATCGCCCATTTTGTCATACCGTTCGCAATAACTAGAAATACTCATCTGGGATCCCATAAATGACTATAAAAAACAAGATTAGTACACTGAATCTCCGAATTTTTTTCTAAGTTGGTTGCATAAATTTTGTATGTTGCAGAAGGCCTTTAGTGAGTAAACTTTGACGGAAATAAGTGCTTACCAGTGGCATAAACAGTTCAAAGAACTTCGAGAACGAGTTGAAGACAAAGAGCGTTCCAGACAACCATCAACCTCCACCGATGAAAGCCAGGTCCAAAATTTAAGATTTTTGGTGCCCAAACCCGTTGGTTAATAACTGGGGAACTGGCTGATGACGGTGGGATTCCAAATGGATCAGTCAACTCCATTTTAAAAGATATTTTTGGCCTCTGATGAGACAAATCTTGATTAGTACCAAAAATACTCAATTTCCTCGAAAAAAAACCATAGGAATTAAATCTGTGAGAAGGTGACTTTTAGATGCCAAAAAGTCATGAAACTGATTATTACGGGAAATGAGATTGGTATTTTTACCTATGCTTTTGAAGCAAACAACCAATTTATCGAATATCAATCCAAAAATCAAGAGAGATCAAAAATATCTCATCAAAATCGCTCAAAAATCAAGGAATATTATTGAATATTATATAGGATTACCCATTTTTTGGCTTCAAAACCGCCGGTCTGGCAAGGCTGCCAGTTATTAATTACCTGTCATCTGAAGTGTTGTTAATTTCGTGAAAGGTTTATCATTTACGAATATGAACCGTTTAAAAACCGAAGAACGCGCAAAAATAGTTAAAACTTTTAAACAAAAGTGGTGATTCAAGCGGGAGCTTTCAATCGAACAAAGTTTTCTTCAGCGATGAAGTTCATTTCCCATTTAGTGGTTAGGTCAACAAGCAAAATTGTCGCATGTGGGGCTCGGAGAAACCAGAGGTGATTGTGGAAAAGCCGGTGATCCGGAAAAAATTACTGTTTGGTGCGCATTATGGTCTGGAGGTGTCATTGAGCCGTACTTTTTTAAAAAACTACCTCAAAAGCATCCATTGCTGCAATCAATCCAGAGGGGGCATATAAATGATATTGCAATGGGAAGGTCCAAGCATTATAATTAA
>JAHXMU010026312.1:529679-542892 GCA_019455685.1 Philornis downsi | reverse complement strand
ATTTTTTTTTAAAAACCATGGGTCCGTCGAATATGGGCAACCCTGTACATATAGTATGTATATCAGGTGGTTCGAAAGGTTCTTTCGGTTTTCAAAAGAAATTTATTTACAAATTTATATGCAAGAAAACAATTATTTTAATCTGTTGTAATATCTCCCCCTTTTTCGTCCCACCTCTCTGAGAGCTTTTTAATTCCTCTCTCATAAAATTTACGTAGTTTTTTCGAAAAAAAACCTTTAATTCGATTTTTCACTTCCTCGTCATTATGGAAATTCAAATTCTTCAAGTGGTTCCCCAGGCTGCGACATAGGTGATAGTCGGACGGAGCAAGGTTTGGTGAGTACGGTGGGTGGGGTAAAACTTCCCACACAAGCTCTGACATTTTCTAACGGATCAGCAAGGCAGTGTGACGCCTCGGTGAGAGAGTGAGGTACCCACACATCGATGCTCACAAATCCGAACTCTTTTATGACCCCATGAACGGTTGGGACTGATGTGATTTTTTTTTATTATTTCAGCTATTTCCCTAACTGTTGCACGGGGATTAGCAATAATTAATCTTTCACGTCCTCGGAAACAATTTCTTTTGGCCCTCCTGATCTGGGAGCGACCTTTACGGGAAAGGCGCCCTTATAAAATCTTTTAAACCATTCCTGGCAAGTTCTTTCATTTGATCCGTTTTCTTCATAAACTTTATTTTTCGGCCGGCTTCAGCCCAAAATGCTCTTTTTCGCTCCTTTTTCCACGTTTTAAAACGCTATAACCACTCACGACTAAAACGAGAACACAAGGAAAGTTCTTGATATGAAGGACATCTTTAGGTCCGATTTGTTTCAGGAATTTTGATGACCACTTCCCTATAGGGTTGACTTGTGTTTATAAATCTGTTAAACTAACAGAGATTTTTGTGCCCATTTTCACAAAATTTGAGTTTTTATAATATTCCCTTAAAACGCCTCAATGTTTCAAGTACGATGGCGGCAAAAATGCTGGGAAAAATTTTCTTTATTTTTCTACATAATCTCCATTTCGCTCGATATAATTTTTCCAGCGATATTCAATAGCTTCTATACCCTGCGTATAAGAAGAACTGTCAAACTCCATAAAACAAAAAATATCAAACGCAGACTCCACCTCGTTGCTGTTGGCAAATCTTTTACCATCGATCGATTTTTTCAAGCTTGAAAATAGAAAATAGGCCGAGGAAGTTAAATCTGGTGAATAAGGTGTAATTCGAACTTTAATTCGAACTGGGGCATTGTCTTCATAAAACAACAGTTTCTTTTTTGCCCTTTTTCCCTAATTTCAGCACCTAAACACTGCATTAAATTAGCATAATGTTCGCCGTTGACGGCTTTTCCTTTCTGAAGGTAATCAATGAAAACAATCCCGTGTGAATCCCAAAAAAACAGATCTTGCCTGCAGATAGAACTGTCTTCGCCTTCTTTGAACACGATTATCCCATTCCAGTCCACTACTTTGAATGTTCTTTTGCCTCAGGTGTGAAGTTGTGGACCCATGTTTCATCTATGATTATAAATCGAAGCAAAAATACGGCTTTATTGCGGTGAAATACCGTCAAACACTCTACTGAAACATCTTTATGAAGCTGTTTTTACCCTACTGAAAGCAAGCGCGGCACCCATCATGCACACAGCTTTCTCATCCTCAAATCTTCGGTCTATGTACGATATACAGCACTTTTTGAAATGCTTATAGTTTCAGTAAGATCACGCACATTCAGCCGACGATCATCCAATACCATTCAGTGAGTTTTCTTAACCGTGTCTGGCGTGGACACCTCAATTGGTCGACTACTATGATGTTCGTCTTGGCAGCTCGTACGGCCTCATTTAAACTCTGCTACCTAATATTTTACAGTCGTGCATAAAGGACCAGACTCTCCCAGAGTATAATCTAGCTCGTCTTTAGTATTGGTTGTACTGAGACTTTCAAATTGAAATATTGAATTACACAACGGTGACCAATTTTTTTGCATGTTTACAAATCCACTGACCGTTTGTCTTTAATGGCTCAAATAAAAATACTGAACAACGTGGGAAAACTTAAAACGTATATTTTATTAGGTTGCCACTTTTTACCAAAATATGTTTTTCCGCCCTCATAAACGACTGAAATTATTCAAGGGACACTTTTACGGTTAAACTCCTTGGATTTACTGGAATAATATTAGAAAAATACCGAAAAATACAAATCTTTCTAAAAAGGTGTTTAATCCTTTCGTAATCACTCTTTTTCCTACTGGACCAATTATCTCTACTTGGAACTTTTTGGGCCATAATATTATGAAAAAATAAATTGGAAGGAATCGGCCCGGTATGAAAAACTTGTCAATGTAAGAACTGTACTACTCTCTATGGAAAAATTAGAATATAAATCCGTTTTTTCGAAATATACTCATGTACGTTTTGTCAAAAGAATACATGGAATTGATCATTTAAAAGCCTCTTTAAATGGATTGTCAAAATGCTCCCTTTTATCGCTTAGATGGCACAATTATCCTCTATACAGGGGGTTTGAGCGCGATCTCTCGTTTAGTTTGTTTACAGTGCTTGATTTTGTTACTTCACTTCTACTTGAGGAAATTGCTACAATGGGTATAAATATCGAACAAAGAATTTCTCCCAAATTTTGTATTCCAAATTGAATTTTGTATGCCGAATTACTAAAAATGATGAGTCGATTTTATCAAAAACACGTCCATATGAGTGGCACAGCGCATTCAAAAGACTAACAGAGCCTAAAATGTAAAAACCGCTTCAAGCTGGATGAAAAATCAAGGTAATGTTGACTGTTTTCTTTGATTATCGCGATGTTGTGCAATCGGAATTTTTTCCACAAGGTCAGACGGTAAACAAAAAAATGTTATCGGACTGTTTGAGAGAAAAAATACGTCGAAAGAGACCATATTCGTGCGCAACATAAGAGAGCAAATTCGTCGGAAAAGGCTGTGAAGTAAGAATTTGACTTAGGGGAATAGCCCGTAGTATATGATTCCCTGCCAATCATTCCAAACATACAGCAAATTCTTCCTGACCGTCTATCCTAGCTTGGTCTCCGTTTGTGTTGGCTTACCGCGATTCGACCACGGTTGTTTTCATTTGTAGTTATCGTAAGTGAGCAACTTTTCATCACCAGCCACCATACACTTCAGAAATGCGTCGATTATATTGCGATTCAGCAGGGATTCGCAGATCGAAATTCGGTTTATGAAGTTTTTAAGTCATTTGTCATTGAGCTTCTCTTTGTTTCCAGTCTAATTCAAATGGTTTCAAAAAGTTTTTGTGTTATGTATAGCTTCTGTGGAATCGAAATGCTGATGATTGGACTTGACGATGTCCATTGTTCTATCGATATTTTTGGCAATTGGCCTTCTAGAGCGTGGTGCACCTTTGACATCGAAATGACCGGATCGGAATCGATGAAACCAAAATTGCGCGTGATTGGCTGTTACAGCATCACGGCCGTAAATAGTATTCGTATTTATTTTCAGCCGTTATATATTCGTTTTTCCAAAATGGTTGAAGTGTTTTTCTACTGAATCAATTTTTATTTTTTGGGCCATAACATAGTTGACCATCACCCACTGGTTACCAGATAAGAAAATGCAAATTCTTCTGATTTCAGTGTTGGAAACCAACAAAAAAAGAGATTGGCGTTGCCACTTAAGAAAATTTTCCTTGCGTAAAACATAATTAATACAGCCCAGAGCAGAAGTTTTGATTCACATTTCATCACAATTTTGTATATGGAGTTTCATCAATAAAAGTCAGCGTAATGCCAATCTTTAGAAAATGATTTTCAATTAGACGTTTTATACAGCTAAATTTTGAAATACTTTGCATAAACTTCAAGGTAATTTTTAATTTATACGCTAAAAATGATATGCTTTCATAGTAAACTAGTTGTATAATTATATTTCCGAACCTGCTTATACAAAATCAAAATGTTCACTTTTTAATTTTTTTATCATTCATTTACGATAATCGTTGAGCATTTACATTTTGCAATGTTTTACTATAAGCTAATGATTTATAAATAGATTCTATTGTTTGTAATCTAAATGAATATATTATTATTGTTATTTCAATGATTTGAAAATAAAATTTTTACAATCACCCTTAAGAAATTCCCACCAATAAATAATAATAAATTCTACGAAACCACATTTGACAGTGAAGTGATATCGGAAGACTTTGACATTTGTTTAGACTTTAAATTGTTATTTGTTCCTTATTCCAAATATAATACATTGATAGCGAAACAGGTTCTCAGCTAAGAGTTTCTTGAACGATTTCAAAGACTCTCATTAACAAAATTTTATTTTGCTTTCGTACGATCGCAATCAGACTGTTGTGATATTATATAGGGGGGCTCAACTTATAATCTGTGAAGTCATTTATGTCTAAACAATAATATGCCTGAATAGGAAATTCATTGTCAGTAACTCAAATTAAATATTCTGATATATTCAAATATTATAAAAATGATAATAAAATTCATATTTCGGAGCTTCTACACGTGATAACATTCTTTAAAGTGGCAAAAAGAAATATTAATTATGAATTGCATGAGCAGAACGTGCATTTTTTTGAGAGCCACCCTATTTTCAAAAAGACAATTTTCTAAAACATTATGTTAGAGTTAAGTATATGTTTGAAAGAATCGATCTATAAGTAAGCAAACACCAAGCGAATGTGAATTAAAAAGGGATGTTTTAACACGCCCACTTATCTGATGGTATAGCTTTGAATGTCTTCCAAATTGCCTACATAACGTCTAAACCCATTTCTGAAAGAATGTCGGATAATTTATTCATTCTGTCAAAAAACCGCTAATAATTGGTTAATAAAATGCAGGGTTGTCCGTTTAATGGTTTTAAAACCGCCATCTGGCAAGGCTGTCAGCTGTTAAATACCTGTCATCTGAAGTGTTTTTTATTTAATAAAAGGTTTGCCTTTTACGAATATGGATCGTTTAACGCGTAAAAATAGTTAAAACCTACTACAAAAGTGGTGATTCAATTCCTGCATTACGGGGTGGTTATGGTCGTCGTATTCGACCTACTGTGCAAAGAATTGGCAAGATTATAAATAAATTTGAAGAAATTAGATGTATTACAGATGTGGTCAGGCCTGTGCATTATCTTAATGTATGCACTGCCGAAAATATCGCTTCTGTTAGTGAAAGTGGTTTCAATAAGACGGTGCCACGAGCCACACATCACAATCGATTTTGGCTTTATTGCATGAGAAGTTACCAGTCACGTTTTGGCGACGTCAATTAACTACCAAGATCATGCGATTTGACGCCGTTAAACTTTTGTTATGGGACTACATCAAAGACAGTGTTTACGCGGATAATCCATAAAGGTTAGAGCATTTGCAAACCAACATTCATCAAGTAATCGCCGAAATGCCCCCCGAAAGTGGTCGAAAACTACCTCAAATAGGATCCGCTGCTGCAACCAATCCAGAGGCAAATGTTAGTGTATTTCGTACATAATAGCGGCACCGTCCAATTATAAAGAGTGCCCCAACAAGAACGTAAGATGATGCAGCAATTGAATTGCTTCTCTGGCTGTATGACATGTGGCGCCGTCTTGTTGAAACAACATGCCCTTCACATTCATTTCTTCAATTCCAGGCACGAAAAAACTGGTCATCATTTCACGATACCGAACACCATTGACTGTTTGCGCTTGACATGCCTCATTTTCATAAAAAAGACCCAATGATTCCTCCTGCCCAAAATCCACACCACACAGTGACGAATTGAGGTGAATGAAGTTTGAACGACATCATCGCGTACTGCTGCGACATTTCTGCTGCGATCGAACTGGTCGGAGGCGCGTTGTAGTCTTTACATCACTAACAGACTCAGTTTTGGCAAATTTATCTTTTGGGGCATTATTGTGACCTCAAATTGATCGCAATTTGCGAACTGAAGCAGCAAAACTTTCACCATTTTGGTAAAACAATTTCACAATAAGAATGCGTTGTTCATTCGTGTAACGCTCCATTTTTACTAACCTCGTACCTTCTACTAGCAAACAATAACAATTGCTCAGATGTCAAACAATGACACTTCGAATGGCGCCAAATTTAAATCTTGCGTTCTTGTTGGGGCACCCTTTATAATGACATAAAAGTTTCACCGAAATCGTAGCTTCTTTATGTGTGTTTTATCTAACTTTACATTTGAAACCGAAAAATGGATAACTCGGCACAAGATATTTTTTGTTCATTCAAATTCATTTTATCATTCTCAAAGTGGATTATGATTAATCTAATCATCCAAACATATTTTAAACGTATTTTCTGGAAAAGATTTCATTTCTTGTCTCGGATCCTTATCTATGTCTTATATATTTTTTTAATTTTTTTAGAAAGAGATAACTTAGCCGGAACCATATCAGGTGAATACTGTGATTAGTCGGCAATAATGAGTTTTTGACCAGAAATTTGTTCGCAATGACAGCTTTGTGCGATGGCGCGTTATATTGGTGCAAAATTCACACGTCTTCTTTCTAGAAATCTATCTGCCAAATGCCTTAAGATCAACACAACGCCGCGATAATCAGAGAAAGAACAATCAATAACCTTAACTTTGCAAGACTTCGATGTATTTTTTTCGGCTCAGTTGGAAGACTCTTTAGATGCGGTGTCTCATTATCATTTTTAGTGCGATTTACGAATGTGCTGCATTTTTGAAGTTGAGTTTTTGAGGAAAATATGGGTCTTTCAAAAGTAATCGAACGGCAATCTTATACCCAAATAATCAAAAATAATAAGTGGGATACTTAAAGGTTAGTTCAAACTCAAATGACGATTTTCACACGGTTTTACAATTTGTCCAAACACTCGGAATATGATGAAGTGTCTTTCTTTTCCATCCATACAACATAGTGCGTATTTATTATTTTAATCAAGGTTATTGGTTAGCGTAGCCTATTTAGAAGCATTTTAATCTTATGGAAAGATTTCGTCAAAAACGAGTTTATTGCAAGTATTTAAAGAACCTCTAAATATTCTGTGTGTTTAATAGCAAAAATGGAAAATCCTGGTTTTAAACGGCGGAATATCGAAATGCTATTTCTATGAAGTCAATATGTATAAAATTGCGGAGATAAGAATAGTTTAACGTCTTCTGTGACAACATTGAATCGATTATATTATACAGGGTGGGCCATATGAGTGTTGGCGATTTAATTCTTCAATTTCTCGGTAACGCCCGGCGCGGGGTGGCGGGGGGTATGTTGTTCGCTGCGCCGCTTCCTGGAAATTTAGTCGCCATGGAGCCGTCGTACACGGGAGTGCAGCGTGCATTTTGTGTCCGAGCGTATTATGAAAACAATAAATCAGTGATTACTGCACGACGTTTGTGTCGGCATGAACACGGTTTACACGATTTAAGTGAAGTTCCAAGCGCCAATGTGATACGAAAATGGATCAGAATGTTCTAAACAACCGGCTCAACAGTACCAATTACGGTTCGTGGTCGCCCAGTTTCTGCAAGATCAGCCGACATTGTGGAGCGTTTTCGTGTTTCAGTTCAGCGAAATCCGCAACAGTCAACACGTAAGAGAAGTCAGTCTTTGGATGTCAAAAGAACAACTTTACGACGAATTTTGAAACGTGATTTGCATTTGAAGGCTTATAAGATTCAGATAGTCCAAGAATTAAAACCCGATGATGCCAATAACCGACTTAACTTTGTCAATTTGATGCTAGAGCGGTTCAACAATTTCAACAACGTGATTTTTAGTGATGAGGCCAATTTTCACCTTAATGGCCATGTGAACAAGCAAAATTGTCGGTTCTGGTCCGAGACTAATCCTCGGCGCTTGCATGAACGTCCACTTCACAGCCCTAAGCTTGTTGTGTGGGCTGGGATAACGTCAACCGGTATTATTGGACCATACTTTTTTGAGGACGAAAGAGGCCATGCGAAGACGGTTACAGCGAACAATTATTGCAACATGCTAGCAGACTTCTTGGTGCCAGCTTTGCGAGAATTTCAAGGCAATACCTCGAGCATGTGGTTTCAACAGGATGGGGCCACATGTCATACGGCTAGGGTATCCATAGAGCTGCTGAAAAATGTTTTTCCTGGAAAACTCATTTCGAAAAGGGGGGATATTGAATGGCCCCCACGTAGCCCCGATCTCTCTCCATGCGATTATTTTCTATGGGGCTACCTCAAATCGGTAGTCTACGAGAATAATCCGACCAATTTAGAGCAGTTGAAGAGGAACATTATTCAGGAAAGTAACAAAATACCGAGAACAACTTTTCAACGATTTTTCCAAAATTTGCGACTTCGGTTCCAAGAGTGTCAAACAGCCGAGGGAAGCCATTTGGACAACATTATTTTTAAGTCTTAAAAATTCCCATGCTTCTACTTTTAAAAATACAAACATATTTTTTTTATATTTCGTAGTTTTTTTTTTAATTGAATATTTAAACCGCCAACACCCTTATGGCCCACCCTGTATTACAAATGGATAGTCAGTTATATGCCGATCGAATTTTACCATCTCTTGTGTGTTTACCTATATATGTACGAGCGACTATGAAAAGTCTCAGATAGGATTGTAAGGCATCGACCTTTGTACTTAACCAGACGACTGACTACTCGTACTTTCGTTGTTTGCTATCAGAGAGCTAAATGATGACCACTAAAGTTATACTTAATAGTAGGAAAACAAACACTTTACTGACTTCCAGACGCATAATGTTCATCCGCCAGTCTGTCCATTATGGATTGCTACGATAACGTTAATACCATCATAGACTATTTATTAAGTACGGCCAAAGTACAAAATTATATGGAGGATTGACATCGCAGTCAATTCGAATGCTAGACCTCCTTATAAATACATGTTTGCTGCCTGTACGTAATTCGCAATTGCAGTACAGATTCAATCAATTATACACGTGTACTTTGTGATAGCAGGGATTCAAATAATTTGTTGTAAAATACCCTATTAAGCTAATAGTTTTGTTATCTTTATAGCGGTTGTAATAAATTAAAAGTACAATATAACAGTCATTTATAGAATTTGAGGAGAGTTTTTGCTTTTTGTTTGTAAATTAATAAGAGAAATCAGGTGATTGTTATTTTGTTTACGTGTGAATTCATATCTAAACTGCTAGAGGGGAGACCAGTATGTGTTAATAAAAGCTAGGAAATAATAATTTTCTTTACACCTTAGAGACCTTCTCAAGTCCTTAAAAAATTGCTTTCATTAGTGGTTGTATCTTGGTCAAATATAGAAGTACTACCCAAGATTGCTGCCACACAATGTGGGGCTAAAAATGTTGAACTTTGTAGAGATTTAAAATGATTTGAAATATATATATTTTTTTGTCCTGGATATCCCTGTCTTTTAAATCTTTCCCAATTTTTGTTAAAAATTTACCATTTATTTCGAAAAAATAGCAAATTATATGCTATTCAATAATAATATTTTGCCACTATAATGCTTTTCTCAAGTCCTTAAAAAGTTGCTTGCATTACTGGTTATATGTTTGTTAAATGTTGACGCACTTCTCAGGATTGCTGCCAGATAATGCAGTACATTTCCAAAAACAAACCGCAAAAGATGTTTAACTTTGTACAAGTTTAAAATGTTTTAAAGTGAATTTTCCGTTTTGCAGTTCATAGCTCCAGTTACCACCCTCTATTATACCGCTGAAAATATTAAACTTTGTAGAGATTTAAAATGTTTCAAAGTGTACGAGGAGCCAAAACTAGACGACCTAACGTATACGAGTAGACGGTGCCAGTGGATTGGAGAAAATTATTTTGGTGAAAAGTGGCAACATTATAAAACATATGTTTTAAGTTTCAAGGCGCCACGTTGTTTAGTATTTTCATTTGAGCCGTCAAAAGTAAACGATCTCAGTGAATTTCTAAGCGTGGGAAAAATTGCTCACCGTTATGTAATTCAATATTTCCATTTGAAAAGTCTCAGTTCAACCAATTTTAAAGCCGAGCTAGATTCTACTCTGGAGGAGTCTGCTCCTTCGTTTAAGGCAATGAAATATTGGGTATCAGAGTTTAAACGAGGCCGTATGAGCTGTCAAGACGAACGCCGTAGTAGTCGACCAATTGAGGTGCCCACGCCAGACGCGGTCAAGAAAATCCACAAAATGGTATTGGATGAATGTCGGCTGAAGGTGTGTGAACTAGCTGAAATGCGAGGCTTTTCAACAAGTGTCATACATCTTATATTGACCGAAGATATGAAGATGAGAAAGCTGTGCACAAGATGGGTGCCGCGCTTGCTTTCAATAGAGCAAAAACAGCGTCGTGAAGATGTTTCAGTAGAGTGTTTCGCAATGTTTCACCGCAACAAAGCCGAATTTTGCGTCGATGTATGAGACATGAGCCCAACACTTCACGCCTGAGACAAAGGAATAGTCAAAGCAGTGGACTGGAATGGGGAATCGTGTGCAAAGAAAGAGAAGACGTTTCCATCTGCAAGTAAGGCCATGGTGGTGAAATGATGAGAATATGGAAGAAAGGCCGCATTTGGGGAAAAAGAAAGCGTTGTTTCATTAAGATAATGCTCCAGCTCACACATCCACTGTTGCGATGGTCAAAATTGATGAATTGAAATTCAAATTGCTTCATCGCGCACGTTATTCGTGAAAAAATCGCTCGATGGTAAAACATTTGCCAACAATAAAGAGGTAGAGTCTGCGGTTGATGGTTATTTTAAGGAGTTTAACAGTTTTTACTATAAATAGAGTATCGAAGCTATTGAATATCTTTGGAAAAAGTGTATCGAGCTAAAATGAGATTTAGCTGAAAAATAAAGAGTATTTCCCCAATTTCTTTGTTAGGTTGGCTTCTTTTGGGACCGCCCTCGTACTTGCGATTACTGTCTTTTATTGCAAATAATATTTTGAGAAGGAATACGAATAACTCTACCCCAATTTTTGTCAAAAATTTACCATTTATTGTGAAAATGTTCAAAGTATTATCTATCTATCTTGCTATAACTTGTCCTCTTTTTCTGGGTTTTTACTAATACTGTGTCGATAAAAAAGCTTCATACAGGGTGGCGCGCCATTGCGCTACAATAAGAAATTTAAATAACTTTTTTTTTAACTTATGAATTTCATTTATTTGGTTTTATTTATTGTATAGAAATTTCAATTTTAGTTTATTTGACTAATTGGTTTTGGATTTAATAGACCGTAAATGACCTGAATGCTCATTCATGCATATGCAACACGTTATCAGAAAATAATTCATGGCGGCCTGAAGGGTTAAAGTCTGGGTATGAAAACTCATTCAACATCTTCAAATACAGGTCCTCATTGACAGTTCACAGTAGCACGATTCGTGCGCCACCCTGTGTATATTTCAATGACGTAATCTTTTAATACGATTTTGAGGATATCCGAAGCGATCTGAATTGAAAAATCCGGAAAACAATGTGGCCCGGCTAGCGGGTTACATCTGCCCAAATGCGACATTTTACTTTTTGGATCAAAGTAATCTTCGTCAATAATATTCCCGCCAATAATATTGGAAGAGCTCAGATTTTAAGATAGAAAAACCATTTTTTTTTTCTTAAAAATCGTGTTTTTCTTATCTTTATGAAGTTGTTACCCATTACTATTTTGAGCTTGTTGGCACCCATATATCTTGGATCGCCACACAGCTGTATCGCCATATTGAACACAGAGCTTAATACGCTTAAATTCCACCATAAAGCTTAGAATCATGTTTAACAGCTGATCGCCATATATTTTAAATAACTCCCGCTTTTGCTTTGCTATTCTTAAACCGTGATACTGTTATTCTGATCTCCTATTTTCTCGGTATGAGCAATATGTGCTATCGTCGATAATAAGCGCGATTTCCTCACTTGCGCTGCATAAATACCAGCAGAATTTATGGAAATTTTATAGAACTTACTTGCTCTTCATGCCTTTCCACAATCATTTCTGGTGTTTAAAAAGTTGGTCTGCCGCTCTTCTCTTCACCACTCTCTCATAGCATGCTTTACAATTTGCTGCAGCGTTGCCACGTAGAACCGTTTTCCCTAATTGTTTGCAGAACTATTTCCCTCAGACGCAATGTGGAATTCTTCAGCGTACCATGAGCCGCGGATTTTCATGCCCAAGTGCGATTTATGCGCAAATTATAATGGAGTTTCACAATACATTTCCACTGAACATCGGGATCTTTTGCGGTAAGGAGTGTTTCCTTATAGTAATTGGAAGTGTTTGTGGGTTTAATCTGTGATCAACTTGGAACATGCAGCTTAGCGACATCTAAGTTTCTTGGCGCTTGGTGGGAATGTCCAAGACGACGTCATTTATTACATAGTTTGTAGATTTTAGCCGTTTCTCAAGGGAAATTTTGTATTCCTTTTCTTGCAGTTTCCAATAACTATGTCAACAATCCCGCAAAAAGTAAATTATTTGGGACTAGTCTGAATCTGTAAGCTGCTTTCAGTTAATGCGCAAATGGTAAAGATTAAAAAAACAAACGCTAAAAATGCTCCTTATTCCATAGTACTTGTTTTTTCTTACTGGCAGTTTCCAATAATCAGGTCTACCATTCCTCAAAAAGTAAATTATTTGGGACGAATAGGAGTCTGTAAACTATTTTTAGTTAATGAGCAAATGGTAAAAATAAAAAAAGTAAGCGCTGAAATACCCCTTAGTCCATAGCCCTTTCAATATTCTAATACCTCTTATTCCAGTACTTGTAATGTCAAGTTTTTTGGCATTGGTCCTGTTTTGTTTTTGGTCCGGTACAGGGTTATCCAGTTTCAAAAGTTAGGTTAAATATACACACACATAGCTATGATTTCGATTTAACTTGTATTTCATTATAATGCTTGGACCTTGCCATTATGTACGAAATACGATGTCACTGAAATGACCGCCTCAGGATTGGTTGCGGCAGTGGATCCTTTTGAGGTAGTTTTCGACCACTTTCGGGCGGTATCTCGGCAATCACTTGACGAATGTTAGTTTTCAAATGCTCCAATGTTTGGGGATTATCCGTGTAAACATGGTCTTTGACGTAGCCCCACAAAAAAAGTCTAACGGCATGAAATCGCTTGATCTTGGTGGCCAATTGACTTCTCATGCAATAAAGCCAAAATCGATCGTGTTGTGTGGCTCATGGCACCGTTTAGTTGAAACCACATATCGTCTA
>JAHXMU010026312.1:494233-517500 GCA_019455685.1 Philornis downsi | reverse complement strand
TTTAAAAAACATGGGTCCGTCGAATATGGGCAACCCTGTACATAATACAGACCGAAATGCTTGAAAAAGTGACGAAATTTTACCTTCCGAATGGACATTTTGAGACGGAGCCGCGGACAACATTTACATGAAATTATCTTTAAAAATTAAATGGTAAAGACCAATTTATCGATTGCAATAAAAAAATGTAATATATAATGCAAATTTGAGTGTTTTATTCGATTTAAAAAAAAAAATACGATTAAAAAATCATCCTTAATAATCTAATTGAAATTTAAAAGTGATTTAGAACATTTTGTTGAATCTGTTATTTTGTACTGAAAGTACCAGTAAAAGTGTAGATATTTCGTCCATTTTCTATTGATTGCTGGAAATAGATATTAAAACAAAAAATTCTCCTTAATCCCATGTTTGAAATATAGCAGAACTTGTCACATTCAGTGAGCTTACAAGTATTCTATTTGCAGGCTCATTGAAAAGAACCTATTGCTTAATGGCAATGCCGGTCGTCATGGTCTTTTCTAGACTAATGGTTCACCCGATTATTTGAAGTGCCCTTCAGCACATCGAAGTGAAAGAGATGATTTTATCGGAATATAACTTACGATCGTATTAACTATAATCGCAAGTATAGCATAAAACAATACCTTTTCCAAATCGTTAAAATTGTTCTCGTAACAAATTATATATACTCCATACCTATGAGCAAAAAAAAAAAAAAAGATTGAAAAAAAACATTAAATTTCATCAGTGACTCAAGGCCGGCTATCAAGTTAAAATGGTTGGCAAACTTTTATCGAGACAGATTGTCTCATATCTGAATTAGTGCAGATCCACTTGAGCAATGATTATAAAATTTATAAAATATATGTCATGTATTTCCTATTCATATAAGAAAAACAAATGCTAAAATATTTGCGAAATTGATTCTAATCAAATTCAAAAACAAAAAAAGAACTTTTAAAAAATCTTTTATCTACAATGTATGAATGCCTTCTGCAACCGGTTGCTAAATGGATTTAAAATAGAATTCTTTTTTTTTTTTGTATTGTTTCGCAATCGCCATCAACTCGAACAATAACACTCGAATATCTGCATATTGGATGAAGCTTTGTATGATCAAAGGTCACTTATTCCCGGTCTCTATCTCGCTTTGTAAAAAAAAAAGCAACACAAAAACCGCAGATTAAAATGTAATTGAGACTGAATACCAATAACGCAGAGAAATGAATAACATTTGAACAATCGTAGTTGTCAAGTAGCCCCATATCAACTGTTTTCGCTGCGAGACATTCGATGTTTTTTTCGTGGACTCGCCGCTAATGAAACTACAACGACAATACATTAATGCGATTATTAATTTGAATACAAACGTGAATTCAAATTCTATCTGAAGGAATTAATGAAGCATTATTATTCATTTCGAATTCTAAAAAAAAAGAAACATCCAAAGTCGACTTTTTATTCCATAATGCATGCCATCATTATTTTGATCTCTAACAATGTAAAGGGTGGCGCATAAGTAACGTTAATGGCGACTATATATTGAATGCGTTCTTGTGCATCATTTGGTTTTAACTCGTGAACCAATTGCATCTTATATGGGAAAAGACGTAAAATTCTTTGCAAAGACCGCCTAGACATCTCTAACAGCTGAGAACGTCGCCTGGTGGAAGTTTCGGGGTTCTCCTCAATACTGGCTTGCACTCGAGCACTGGTCACTTCACTTCAAACTGCACGAGGTCTTCCAGCACGCGGAAGACCACAGACATCCCCTGGTTGCCCAAAACGCTGAACCAATCGGTAAATTGTTGGAGCGCTAGGAGCACTTCGAACATGAAAGAATTTTCGATATGATCTGAATAATCGAATGCTGACTTTCAAAGTAAAATTGATCGTTGGCTCTTTGTTCTGAGCTGAGTCTTGCCATCATAAATTTCCCAAGTATTTTCTTCTTTTTTAAGTATTGTATTTATTAATTCATGTATAAATATATCAGATTAAAAATGGCCTCAGCTCCCTTAAAAATTATTAGAGGCGAGTTGGTAAAAAACATGTACAAAGTAATTACAAACTTAAATATTATTAAAATTATAATTCTGTATGAAAGAAGAGACAAAAAAAGAAAACATGTAGTGTATATAAAATTATCTCAAAACATACATGTTTTGAATCCGTAAAATACTCTTTAGGATTATTCTGCAATTACATAAGAAGCGTTTCAAGAATCTGTAAAAGGAAACTTTTTAGTTCACTTTTGAAGTGGGATATTCTATTTATTCTTTTCATATTTACAGGCAAATTGTTGTACTCTAAACTACCCATGTATTCAATGCGTTGTTTAGTAGTTTCTAATCTGCATCTAGGTGTTCTTAGATTTTGTTCATTTCTTGTACAGGGTGGCGCAATAGGACGTGCATATTTAAAAAATAGATTAAAAAATAAATACAAAAGGTATGGTTAAAATAAATCTAAGGCATTGTAGAGTAATAAATGGAGTTTATTTTTTAAAAATATCATCATCTAAATGGTAACCCTCTCTACGACGGCACTCCTCTAACCGCAAACGAAAATTATTGAAAACTTTCTTCAGTAATACTGATGTAATGGCTGCCATTTCACCACGGATATTCTCCTTGAGCTGAACGATGTTTCTTGTATTATTACTGTAGACTTTGTGTTTGAGGTATCCCCACAAAAAAAAAGTCAAGAGGCGTCAAGTCTGGACTACGTGGGGCCATGGGATATCACCTCTTTTCGAAATCAGTCTGCCAGGGATATTATATAGCACACATTTTCAAAGAACATTTGAAAAGTTTTTAATTTTGCGAAAGCTGAAATTCATCAAAATTTCTGGAGCAAAGTGGTGAAAATTTGCGTGATCACCAATGAATTTAACAAAGGCTTGTCATAGGAAGTAAACGGGTTTTTTTATGGCGTCTCTTCTTCACATATAAGAGTTATTATAATATTATAATTATTAATTATATTATAATTATAGCAACAATGTTAATGCCAGTAGTCATTTTGGTGGAATTTTACATTTAAGCAAAGAAATTTTATTTTGGATCAAAGTTTTCAGATGTGATTACTTGGGAGTCAAATTCAAACATATTAATAGTATTTAAGTGTAATTCGATTTAATAAGAATTACCGGGTTTGTTTATATTTTAAAGCAGTATAAAAATGCTTCTTTGGAAATGATGCGCTGTTGGAAATGATGAAAATGTTATTCTTTTTGAGTGACTTCCGATTTTTTGCCGGAAATTCATGAGTATGATATGCCAAACAGTCAACAAGTTTTGGAAGAGTAACTTCCAATTTAGGTAACACTGAAAATTTGACGTCAATGTCGACTAGAAGTCAAGGTAACTGTTGAATTGAGAAAGCAAATTTGCCGAAAAAGGCCAGATTTGTTTTTCCGCTATGGTAACGCACCACCTTACAAGACTAATATTGTAGATGAATTTCTGGCCAAAAACTCAACAAATATCACCGAACATCCTCTCTCATGATAAGAATTCGGCTGACTTTTTTCTCTTTCCAAAGCCACTTCGGGGCCCCATTTTTGTACGTTTCAATAAAAAACGTAATATATTATTAACGGTAAGAACTAAAATTTGTTTTCGAAAAATGGATTTGAAAAATGTTTTGGCAACTGAATTATTCATTCGCATAAATAAATACATTATTTCGGAAGATGCCTACTGTGAAGGTGATACAATAAATTTGACTTAATAATGAATATTTGGTATTTTATTGATCAATTCTCATCACTTTGTTGACAGAATATGTAATAAAAAAATTCGATTGGAAATTATAATAAGAAAAAAGTATACAGGCGTAATGTAGAACGGGCACCAAAAGTTGAATCAGGCTAAAGCTGATATAAACTTTACCATTAGTTGGGGTCCACCATATCGTAGAGATGTACAGGTCCGTTGCTCAAATTAATATATTTTTCTAGTGAAATATCCTTTCAAACATGTGTTCAGCATTTTTTCTACACTCATACTCGAAATTAGATAGACCCAATTAAACAATTAATGGACTGAGTTGGTTCATTGCCGTATCATTTTTCCAAATATATTGATTGAGAAACCAAATCATATATTATGAAGTTTATTATTAACAATTGATAAAGCGTTGTGAAGAAAATGAAAGAAATCCTGAGGAAAGCTTTAGGCCTGAATTAATCAATCGAAAGGGCGTGATTTTCTATCACTACAACGGGAAAGCAAGCCTAAGGAAAGCCTTAGGCCTGAGTTGATCAATCGCAAGGGCGTAATTTTCCATCACGACAACGCTTGACTTCAAACGTTTTTCATGTTCGGCAAGGAGCTTTGGAAGGGGGACAGTACCCTATCTACCTTATAATTGCGACCTGGCACCTTCGGAGTTTCATTTTTTCCAGAATATGCCAAATTATTTGAGTAGAAAAACGTTCAATACAGAAGAGGACCTAATAATATTAGGTGCGCAACTAAGTTCCTGCTGTTTGCCAATAGATGGCACCAGCTGTAAGTGCTAGTCGATTCTGTCATAACCTAAACGTCATGAGTCAAGCTTAGACATATGGCAAACATACCGCCTCGACACAATACTGATTTTCTTTTGACGGCATATTCTTTTGGTTGTGTGAATACGTATGATTTTGTGCGCGGTAATAATCGTTATATGCGGGAAGTATTGATTTTCTTCTTTCAATCGAAGAAAACGGCGACTGAAGCTCATCGAGAGCTTCAAAACTTTTACGGAGATGCTGCTTATTTAAAAACGGTGATTTTGATGTTGACGACCGTTCAAGTGAGAAGAAGTAAGAAGAAGAAGGAAGGCGAAAAACCTTCGAAGACACTGAATAGACGGCATTGCTTGGTAGGGAACCGTGTCAAACTCAGGTATAGGAGTTATCCGCCAAGTTATTTACAAGCGATTGCATGCGTTGGGAATGATTCAAAAGCTAGGAACTTGGGTTCCTTATGAGTTGTAGCCAAGGGCGTTGAGCGTCGTTTTTCGTCTGTGAACAACTGCTTCAGCGACAAAAAAGGAAGGGATTTCTTCATTGTATTGTAACGGGTGATGGAAAATGGATTTATTATAGCAATCCAAAGAAAAGAAAGTCATGGAGTCTGACCGGTTATGCTTCGTCGTCGTCGCCTCGGCCCAATATTTACGCTGCGAAGGTTATAATCTGTATTTGGTGGGACCATATCGATGTTATTTATTACGAACTGTTGTAATCAAGCGAAACCATCACTGGGGACCGGTATCGATTTCAATTAATGCGGTTGAAACGAGCTCCGCTCAAGAAATGCTTACAATACGCTAAGAGGCACGAAAAAGTGATTCTTCAGCATGACAACGCTCATTTTCACATGGCCAGGTCCATTAAAAACCATCTGGAAACGCTGAAATGGTAAGTCTTTCCCCATCCGCCATATTCTCCAGATTATCACTGGACATTATCACTTGTTTCGTTCAATGGCATATGGTCTGGCTGACCAACAGTTCCTCTCATATGATGACATCAAGGAGTGGCTACATTCGTGGATAGCCTCAAATGATAAACAGTTTTACCGTGACGTAATTCGATCTTTGCCAGAAAGGTGGGAAAAGGTAGTAGCTAGCGACGGGCAGCACTTTCAATGAATCATTTGTAAACATGTTTTCATAATAAAGTTGCATTTTTATAAAAAAAACAGAGAGAATTTCGTTGCGCTCCTAATATAAATCTTCATTTTTGACGAATGAATTTATAAAAACGGAGTTGTTTCAGTATTTTGCTGAGAAGCATCAGCCATTCTTCTAAATGATAGCAGAAAGTCATTGAGTAGACGGCATTTACAGTATGAATTACAATTAGTTGTTGGAATTAGAAATTTGAAATTTACTTTGAGGAGAAAAATAAAACAAAACGAAATTATTTCCTTGCCAATCCAATAGCATACATAAGTTGAGTTAAGCACAATGGGCGAAAATGTTATTTATCAAAGGCATTTAAAAAATGAGAAATTTTAGGAGTTTAATAATTTTTGTTAAAAATTGTGATGACGATTCTCGAAAATTCTTGTTAAAATCAATACCCGGTTTAAGTTTGTCTGAGGAAGAATTTTTCGTTTTGCGACTATCTTTCGCATGATCCCGGGTTCAACCCCACATACAGCCACCTATCATTATTTGAGAGGCGGTCACCTCGATGTGCTTCACAAACGCTTCGGGTAGTGGAGTAATCGATAAGCTTTGTAAATGCTTTTCCAACTGTCGCGTTCGGAATCGTCGTTAAACAGTAGGTCCCGTTGAGAGGGCTTAAAAATACGATGCGTGCAACAATACTGAACGTGAGAAGCTCTCTCATGTCTCATTCATGTCATGCAAGGGAATTTGTTTTACAGTGGGCCAAAATGAGGTATATAGAAATAGAGGCATTTAAAAATTCTCTTGTAAAAATAATGATTAAAATGTATTCTTTATAAAAACTGCTTGTTATAAATTTAGTTAAGGCAGTACTTTCTGTTTGGGTGCAAACAAAATATTTTTATTTAAAAACCATAGCTTAGAATATGGCAATTTTAATATCTAGCCCATCTAATTTACTATTATGTGCTTTTATAAAAATAGGATAAATAACGCGTTTTGAATATGTAGGGTGGCGCACGAATCGTGCTACAAACAAACGTTGTCAGTGGGGACCGTTATTTAAAAATGTTGAAGGAGTTTTTTTTTTACCTAGAACTGCACCGAAGACGTATCCGTTTGAAGAGCATTTGAATCCAGGAAGATGGAGCAACTGCACACACAGCCAGACCGGTTTTGGCGAAGCTCCAACGAAAATTCCCAAACAAATTAATGTCCAGAAATTCCACTTTACGCTGGCTCTCAAGGCCATCTGATCTGACTGCATTAGACTTTTTTTAAAGGGCTATGTCAAGCAAGAGGTGTACAAAATGAAACCAAGGAGTTTGACTGAATTGATGATTGAGGCGATCCTGACTTTAACCCTTCAGGCTGCAATGAATAATTTTGTGATCAGGTGTCACATCTGTGGTCACAACCCATAACAATATTTTCAATATTTTCAGTACAGGAGTTTAAAGTTTTAATCTTCACTGAATATCAGGAGAAGATGTTTTTTGGAAAACTTTGCTACAGATTCCAAGGAAACGAATTTCTTTACTTAGTTGTTAACAAAAAATAGTTGTTTATTCTCGCAGTCAAAAGATATTATCGAAAAACACACTTAGGCTCTTATGAATTGTTGAACGAAAGAAAGTCAAAAAGTTCAAGTTGAGTTAGGCTATTATTCCACTATTATTAACGACTTAAGTTGATTTAGGCAATGATGAAAAAATAATGTTTATATTTGTTGTAATCCTAAATTGACTTAGGCAGTTATGCCAAAACAGTCATTTAGAAAGATAACTTAAGCTATTAGGTTTTTTAGGATTAATTGCCTTCCTAGAAGAGATACAAACATGAAAAATTTAGAGCAAATAAATTTAGATACGCTGAATACGATGGTGCTAATAACTCAATTGTGTCCTAACTCGAGTTAGGCTGTTACGGGTTGTGACCACAGACATATGCGTGAATGACAATAAATGTCATTTACGGCCCATCACCTTCAAAGCCAATTAGTTATATAGTATAAAATCTAATTTTCTATGCAATAAAAGAAATAAATGAAATGCATTCGTCAAAAAAAAATATTTGCATTTCTTATTGTAGCACAATTGATCCGCCACCCTATATAAATTTTCATTTTCACACATTAACAGAAATCTGGCCACTGGCTCACACAGTTATGTGAATTGTTTTCGATAGCTAAATTACGAATTCATCCTCACGTACATGAAATTCGAGTGCAACTTTATAATATCTTATCACGTAAAGATCCGTAGTCAAGTGAAAGACCTTTCCCTTCCTCCTGTACATGAGTACCATTCTTAACGTCATTACATTTTCATACATTCATAAATTACAATTTCTTTGGGCTGTGGAAATCAGCATTTTCTATACTTGACAACGTCGTTCTCATATTGAGGGCAAAAATATATAAAAATAAATTCACTCAATCATTTGGCTGTTATCAAGAGCTCTCGTATATTCTGGTGCAGACAGAGGCCAAAGTCCATGTTCATGTACTCGTATGCCTCAATGAATTATCGGAATTGGGATTATTACCAGATACACGTAATAATATTGTAGATATATAAACGCTTCAAACGATCTCATCACCACATAACCAACCACACAATGGCCGCGATAATCAGTTGTGAAATGACTTAGACACTTACGATAATTTAGATTTGTAGACAAAAATGCGTAGAACTTAAAAGAGAATACGAAAATGTTTATTAAGTATTTGTCTGCAAATGGGGGATATTCCTAAATTCAAATTCAAGTGGTTTTCCGCATATAAGATGAGATAGACTAGATTTAAAGTTTTAAAAGAATATCTGTATTATTGTAGTGTGAAGTTCGATTAGCAGAATATTCAGTTGATATTACAGAGTAGACCACGATGTCTTTTAGGGGGCCTATGTACGAGTATACAAACTGAGACTTATGTTGCGAAGGTATCCATCCATATTCTGTGCTTTTAAGTCTGTAACTCCTAGCTGCTGCTGGATGAAATTTACGCTTGCTATTTTGATATTTTTGTCCATAATGTCACTCAGAACATTTTCTAATTTGAGCGCGACTTGTGACTTGATCGTTGTTTCTCACAGAGAAGTTCAATTAATTAATGAACTACTTCGTACATAGATTCATTACGATTTTCGTTGTGGATTATCAATACATATATGTAACGATAACTGATTTCTATCTTTGACGATGGAACCACAAGCTTTGCCATTGAATACAACCAGTGTAGCCATGGCCAGACTTCACTAAAGGACGTATTTCGTGTAGGTCATTGAAAAATCAATTGTTTTTCCAGAAAACATTAACGCTGAATATAAACTGATAGTGCAAGATCATTATGTGACACACTGTCCGATTAAGGAAATCATAAGCATTGATTGCACTAGCATAACATACGAGGGCGGTCCCAAGACTAATAAAGAAGATACAAAAAATTTGGGAAAAATGTTCTTAATTTTTCAACATAATCTACTATATTCAATAGCCTCGATACCCCGCTTATAGTAGGAACTGTCATACTTTTTAAGAAAGCCATCAACCGCAGACTCCAACTCTTCATTGTTGATAAATCTTTTACCAACGAGCCATTTTTTCAAGTTTGGAGATTGAAAATAATCCGAGGGAGCTAAATCTATTCAATAATGTGAATGATGAAGCAATTCCAATTTTGGCAATAGAAATGATGAATGTGTGAACTGGAGCATTCTCTTGATGAAACAACACTTTCACCACCTAAACGCTGCAATAAATTAGCATAATATTCGCCCCGTTCATGATTTTTCCTTTCTGAAGATAATCAGTAAAAATAATCCCATGCGCATCCTAAAAAACAGACGCCATGACCTTGCTTGCATATGGAACCGTCTTTGCCTTCTTTAGACAAAGTTCTCCTATTCCAGTCCTCTGCTTTGACTATTCCTTTATCTCAGGCGTGATGTGGTGGACCCACGTCTCATCCATAGTTATAAATTGACGCAAAAATTCGTCTTTTTTGCTGTGAAACATCGCCCAACATTGAAACATCTTCACGACGCTGTTAGTGCTCTATTGAAAACAAGCGCTGCACCCACATTGCGCACACCATTCTCATCCTCAAATCTTTGCTCAATATACGATGTATAGCACTTTTTGAAATGCCTATTATTTCAGCTAGCTCACGCACCTTTAGCCGACGATCATCCAACACCATTTTGTGGATTTTCTTAACCACAATTGGTCGACCACTACGGTGTTCGTCGTGGCAGCTCATACGGCCTCGTTTAAACTCTGCTACCCAATATTTTACAGTCATATACGAAGGAGCAGACTCCTCCAGAGTAGAATCTAGCTCGGCTAGTTGAACTGAGACCTTTCAGACGTTAATATTGAATTACATAACGATGACAAATTATTTCCATGTTTACAAATTCACTGAGATCGTTTACTTTTGATGGCTCAATTAAAAATGCTAAACAAACGTGGAGCCTTGAAATTTTATACGGTTGCCACTTTTCACCAAAATAGTTTTTTTTTCCAAACTACTGCCACCATCTATACGCCACATCGGCTAGTTTTGTAAGATAATTTAGCCAAGAGAGAGATTAGTTCCTTTGAAGTTACCCCCATAGTTTATATAATCAAGCGTTGATCATAAAACCTACAAATGTAGATTCAGCCTAACCAACCAATCGAACAAAAACCTTCTTTGATTAGATTATTTGTTAAACTGATTTAAAATTCTGTTGCTCTTTGGAACTGGACTACCTGCACCTTGAACAGAACCCTAGTGAAGTTACTCCAGTCGGCTCAAGCTTTGGAAGGGGCATCCTAACTGACTTGTACAAAGAAATGATATTAAACACAAATCTTTACACATAGGTTTTCAATTCGGAAACCTTCTTTGACACTTTGGAATGTGCAAAGTGCGTCTTCCCTTTAAGTGATTGGATTTACCTTTACGATGCCTATACTAACCTCACATTTCAATCTCTTCCTAACAATACGATTTGACTTTCCCTATGTTGTTTGTCCTGCGACATAGACGGAAATTACTCTTGCCTTTTCATGCATTAAAAAGGATCATCTAAAAGTTTTGTACAACAAATACGGACAAGCGCAAGTTATTTTGCGGGCTGACAATTTAACTTCCGCCATGAATAAAGCTAGTATTTTACATGTACATGGTTGCCCAGAAATGTTGCAAGAAACTTTGGGCAATTTTCAGGCAAATTCTAATTTGTGGCTTAAATTTGTATGGCGAATTAGAAATAAGGAGTATCTTTCATTTGCAATCCTTACATAAATAGCAAAACTTTGTCCTTTTAAAATTTTCGGTGTATTGAAAGTTATAGGAAAAACTGACGAAAAAACTAATAACATGCGGTTTCTGGCATATCTTGCTGAGAATTATCTTAAAATAATAATAATTTATAAATAAAAAGTGCCATAAGTAACGTATTCGATACTCGGGACCGATGAATGTTGCAAAATATGTCAAAATAGTTTTTCTACTACTCCCAAAAGAGGCAGCAATTTATTACTTGTTATGTATGAATTGAAGCGAAAATTGCCCAAAATGCTGATTTCGAGAAGCTTCACATTTTGATCGCCTCAAAGCCTCCAGAACTTGGTGTATCAAATTTTTTCTTATCCAAATTGTCGATAGAATGATGGAAATCGTCAATTCCAACCGTCACGTAAGCAATATTTCGAATCTGAATCGCAACTATATTGACCCATTTCTGGAGCGAATGCTGACCGGTGATAAAAAGTAGGCCACTTACTACAACGTCAAACGATGGGCTGGCATAAATTGTCGCCGATTCAGAATTGACGGTCGGGAAAGTTTTGCTGTGTTTCAACGGATCGACAGGGAATTATATACATATGTATGTACTATTACCTACTTCCCTACGATCAAAGTTTGAACTGTGTACTGACAACAATTGGACTACCTAAAGAAAACAATCGCACAATAGAAGGGGAATTCTGTTCCAACATTACCAAACGCACCGTTAGAAGCTGTGGAGATTTGGTTGAGAGGTTGTTATCCATTCATCTTATAGTCCGAATCTGGCACCTGTCCATGGCGAAAGATTTTGCTAATGAAAAATTTACCTCGAGGGAAGCTTATTAAAAATCGAAAACTTTTTGTCAACAGGGACAAGGGTTTCTGTGATAGAGACATTACCTTCAAAATGCCTACAAGTTATCGAAGAAAACGGTAAATATCCGACCTAAATCGTATCATTCTAAGTATTACTTCTTATAAACGACATATACTCGTACATATACCCGTATGCGGAATTGGTGGTCGGAAAGACAAATTTATAACGTTGACCGCTAGAAAAGCGAATCACCATAATGTCCGGTAAATTCAATTTGAGAGAACTTCCCGCATTCGATGAAGTTCTATATATTTTTTTTAGATTCTGTGAATGCCACTTGCTATTAATTCATGACGATTGCAAACGTCGATTTCGAAAAATTTTTATTAGTATTCTAATTACCTGAAGTATCATCAGCAGAGGCAAAAAAATAAAAATTAATGACGACAATTCACGCGTACACTAACCTCTTGCCCATTAAGAGGCGTCTAAACTCAAATGTGAAATATTTTTAATGCTGCCAATGAAAAAGACGCTTTCCTCGCAGAATTTGGCTTTCATTATTTCTATTATTTTTCCAAAGAAAATTATACTTTCAGAATATGTACAAATTTTTTCATTCACTCTGATGAATCATAGTCACGTGTTTTTGTATATTTCGCAACTAAATTACACCTTAAAACAACCATAATTATTGGTATTTTGCTGTAATCTCTAGCTGAAATATGAACTTTCTAATGTAAAATTATATTTCGAATTGCAGTTGCCGCTACTGTGACTTTCTTTTGGTCACAGCGTAGACTTTCATTTTCTCCCCGTGATTAATCAGTCTATGTATATTCAGCGGTTTAGTGATTAACGTTTTGCATGATCGAAGAAGCCATCCTGCTAAACAATTGACCTTTTGACGAAACGCAATAAATAATAAATAATTTATTTGTTTACTTCTGATGAATCTTTGCCGAGAGTCAGAACTCGTTCATATCGTGCATGCTTAGCAACACATATTGCTGCGACGAGAATGGGATGGTGATGATGTGGTCTGGCTAGTCTGGTTTGGCGACTGTGTTGAAGCGATGGCAGTATTGTTGGAGGAGATAGGGTGGGGTTTAATGGGGGATACCTCAACTACCTCAGCCGGTATCAAAGTCTAAACGCTGCCGTGTACGCTCTCCCATTTAAGAGTACAATGTCTAAGAGATTGTGGCGTGAGCACAAACACATAGATGACCCACAAAAAGAGAATAGCTAAAGATTAGAGTGTTTTTGTATTGTTGAACAACAAACGAATGCAATTGATTGCTTTTATCACGAGTTAATGACAATTTGAAAGAGAGAAAGTTAATTATAGAACACAAGTTTGGAATACAGAGTCCACAAAACATTGTCATACGACAAAAAAGAACCCACTGAGATAATGGCGTCTTGATGGCGAATGCACGCAAAAATATGTTTGTAAGTACAAACTTCCAAAAGGCGGGGATGCCACATTGTTTGGATAGAAATCACTAAATGGTGAATTAGAATCGCCTTGTGGTCATATTCGATATGATGAGTATAGCATTTTAACGATGCTTTACTGAACTACTGAACACTTTATTCTCACTGAAATAGTTAAAATCACATGAAAATCAAGAAACCGAGTTTGTTCACACAAGTGGAAAAATAGAATAGGAACAAAATCGTTTTCTTTAATCCTAGAGCGGTATTCATTCGTCGAAACGACGAACATGGTTTCTCTTTTGGTGTTTTCTTTTTTCTCAATACATAATCTTATTTGCCCTATAATTCTATTCAGTGCTCTAGTCTTGTTACTTGTGGGTAACTATACGACGCTGCAGAGTAAGTAATTTTACAGTTTTTTTTTTTTTGTTTTACTTTATACTTTATATTTTACTTGATATACTTTATATGAGAAAAATAACTTTTTGACATTTCTACTAACAGGGGGATAAGTCGACACACCGTTCGTAGACGAAACTGATCTCAGTGAAAAAAACTTACCCTGCAAGAAATTAACATACATGCTTTGATTTTTTTGTTACCTAAATTATAAACTTGGAATTTTGTTTGAAGGGCAGGTGTTAAAGTGATCCTGGTGACGGTCGCTGGCAAGAAGAAGACAGTCTCCGTCGAGATTCACCACGATACCTCTGTCCACCATGGTGTTGCCAGTTATTCACAACAAAATAGAGGGTTTATACATTTACAAGATTGTTTGGAATGGCATTTCGACTGACAGATAACAATTTATTTTTAACAATTTATGCCAAATATTCATCAGATAATGGTAATTCAAGACAATTCAATGCAGTTCAATTTAATTTTACATAATTCAATAAAATTTCAACTAATTTAGTATAATTCATCGTAATTATATGAATTATCATTAAATCAAAAGATAATTATCCTTAAAAATTCAGTGTAATTTATCTAATTCGGTGTAATTCGTCATAATTTAGAATAAATCGCCATAATTAAAAAAAGAGGTTTAACTCTGTTGAACAGTATGTTTTCGTCAATTAGAATCAATATATAGTAAAAGTATATAGACACTGGAAACAGACATCCTAGCAAGTTATATTATTATTGAAAATTATTAAAAAATATCCATTTGCGAGATTAGTTATGTTGATATTTCATGTATGGAATGAGGTAATTTGTGACACTCCCATTTGCCTGACTGTGATTGGTGCATTGTTCACGGCTTTATGGCCCACAGATATTACAAGTGGAACCGATTCGACCAATAATTTGTCCAATACTTATAAAGACCAGTCTAGCTTTGAGCTTAATTTGTTGAAAAATTCTAAGAAGTCATAGTAGATAAGAGTTTTCACTGGGAAAATAAGATAAGTCAATTTATTACATTTATCTGACATTGAGTCGACAATTGTCCAAGACATAGAGGGCAATCCATATTGTGTTTGGGTGGAGGTTTTCTGATGTTTTCTAAAATCAAATATAGCTTTTGATGATACTTAATTAATTTCAGTTGCTTTTTTTCTGGTATTGAAATTCAAGTTCTCAATTTCAATTGTTTCCTGATATTTCACTTGTAATTTATAAATTTCAAAGAGGGCAAGAGGTATCGATTTGTGCTCATCAAGAAAGTGAAATAAATGTGTTCAATAAAATTCTTCAATTTCTTCTCAGCTAGCTATTATTTATACAAAATTCATACTTTGTATTTATAAAAAATTCTTTTATAATAGATTTGTACATATATTTCAAAACGATAAATCGAGCATTATTTCTAATTTTATTGAATTTATTATTTTTCCAATTTTATTAATATTACATATCTGTTATTTTCAGTGACATCTGATAACTGCAACTAGGTAAGTGTTTATTATACCAGAATTTGCCACTTTTTTGGTCACTGGAAGTATGAGATAACACATATGATAGGAGTTTAGGTCCAAAATAGTTTACTCCTACAAAACATGGATATATTGCAATGGCAAACTTTGATTTAGAACTTAAAAAATTAAGTAGAAAGGAAATTTTGTTGCGTTATTTTGCAATGATTGGCGTTAAATCTAACAAGAGAGAATAAATAATCAAATATTAATTAATATTTTTCGAGCAGTAACTAATATTTTGCAAAACCATAGCCGGGGATTGCAAATGGTACCTCTCAAACAAATTAATCGATTTTCGAAAATCCCTGTGATTACTCATGCATTAACCTAAATTTCTATCCAATGCATTGCGTTAAAATGTGAAAAAATTTGAAAAATCTACCCATTAACCATATTCCTTGTGGTACCTTACACACAATTGATCGATTTATTACATATATTCTTAGGATCGTGACTTTTATCCAGTTACATTAAATTCTGTCAAATTCGTTGTACATTAATGGTGTGCTAAATTAGAGTCTGAAAATGAAAATGGAACACATTGCCATGCCTCTTTTAGTACATAAAGAAAATTTGTTCAAGCAAATTGACTGATTTTCCGAAAATCATTTTTTCCTGTAAATATAACTCCTCATTCGTGGACTGCCATAACTTAAAATTTTCTTTGGCAGAATTTGCAAAATGGGTGGTGTCCCTTTTGGTACGTCCCATAAAAATCACTGATTTAACCTATATATTCTAATTATTAAATATTTATTTAATAATTGAACGTTGAAATGTGCCGCATTGCATTAAGTTAAACTAGACACACATCAAGCTTATTATTAAGTATATTGCGACAATGAAAATAGAGGGCATTATCACACCCCTTCTAGTATCTGCGCCACATAAATTGGCCCATTTATCGAAATGTACTTTTTAAGTCTAATCTCTAATTCTTAGACCGCAGTTACTTAAATTGTTTTCAATTAAAATATGTTATAATGGTTGGTAAAATTTTAAAAAATCTTTTGGATAATCACGTACTCTCTGATAACTCCCATACAAATTATCCAACTTAATCAATATATCCATCGATTCATATTCATATTCAGTGGTTCCCCTTTAACCTTTACGCGAAAGGCATTAGTAAGTTATAACTGCATCTTTTATTATACGATATGCCAATTCGGAGTTTTTTTTATATGAAGCTAGCGATTTACCACGCCCCCTGGCACCACGCACACTTTTGAAGCAAAACGAAATGATTTTGGAGCAGGTTAGTGTAATTAAGAAACATTTTTGTACTGGTGCATTCATTTGGTGGAGAATGATAGCTGATATGCTCGAAAGAAGCAATCTAGTGGATTATAAAAACATAGGACGATTCGTAATTGCCTACGAAATTTTATTGCTTCGCGATATCTTTTGTTTTTGGCTACTCCCCGCCGGTCTATTTGTGCTTATACCAAATGATCTATAACTCCATCTGCACGAGTATACAAATCACCAAAAATAAAGTGTAAAGTGTATCACCAATCTGGTAACCTACCGGAATATGCAATAAAATATAACTGAAATTGATGAGTAACCAACCAAAGATTAAGAGCACAGAGCGAAGTACATAACGAGGAGCCACAATCAGCGGCGGTGATAAGCGTTCTGTGTGTGTGTGTGCGCGTTAAAGTTGATCGTTTTCGCAGCCATCGAGTTAAACGAGCGAACAACTTGAGTTTTCATATAATAGCAGAGGAACCAGTTCCACAGGCAGTCAGAAACTCAACGTTCGCGCTAAAGAGAGCACACAAATTACGCTAACGCTATACATCGTAGAAAAAGAAAAGAAAGAACCCAAAAGCTTATGTTTTAGAACGTTTTTTAACGGTGGTGTAGAAAATAAATTATAACAAAAAACGATCAAATTCCTAGAATATTAAGTGAAAATTTTCACACACAAAAAAGAAACAAAATAAACTTATAAGAAAGTGCAGTTATTTTTTTGTGAAAAAATCAAAATTATATATTGACAAAAAAGAAAAAAACTAAAAAGGTTTTGAAACTAAAAGTATAAAACATATATCTCGCAATAAAAAAATGGCAAGTGCTGACAACAAATCATCCAGCGAAAACGGCAATTCAGGCGTGGCCGAAACAAAGGATGCCCAAAATCTGTTGCCCCATCTGGAGTCATTGGAACGTATTATTAAGTTACCTGTAGTGGGAGCTGCCTGGGATAAATCTCAAGATGTCTACGGCAAAGTTAAAGGTAAGTCAAACTGATTACTTTACGTTTACGCGTGCGCGTTCTCTCTCACCCTCTCTTTATTTGTACCCCTGTCTTTCTGGGCTTTATATTTCACATAATGTGCTCACTTGGTCGCCGCTGCCGATGCAATTGCTACGTAAATGACCTCAATAATGTAAAACGTTGTAAAAGTTCGTCGAACTTTTTATGTTCGAGCATGAACCTTGAGAGATACCGAAAGTCGGTTAGTGAGAAACACAGTTATTATGTAGGTAGGTTACACAAATATAATAACTAAGGGCCCATACATGCACACGGATTATGTGAAACTTGACAAAATCTGTCTCAATCTCAATCTATTCAAATTAACTGTAACTGATAGTTGAGCGGCATTATTTAGGCGAAAAGAAATGAACGATTAGCAAAAAAAAACCTAATTAATGATTTGTTTTTGGAATGGGGCTAAGTGGAAACTATGTATGTTTTAATTTGAACATGATCTTGAGCTTTACCGTAATTTACCTTGCATTGAAAGTGAACTTAATTTGTATTCAGTAATATTTGACTGTTGTATTTATTGATCTAGAATTAGAGCAGGCTATTTTTATGTTTAAAACGGTTGCTTTACAATATGTAAGATGTGTTTGGACATGAAAGCAAGGCTGATGTAGTTGAAAGAACTTTCTCAAAAATAAACTTTGACGGATCTATGATTGAAACTAATAATCGCAGTATGCTGCAACCGTCATTTATTTGTTTACCCTAAAATGACTGTATTGTGCAATTTGTTTTACGAAATCTAGAAAAATTGAATGATTTTGATAGTCTTAAACAACTTGTTCTAGCATAGTTATATTTATATATGGTTGAAATTTACTTTACAGATATTGCTCGGTTTTACCCAAAATTTTTGTCACAGAAAAAATTTTTTTCTTGAAAAAAAAAAAATCCACAAATTCAAATTTGCGAATAACGGGCCCCATTCTTATAATATCGTGTATTCCTATTTCTTCTAACAGACTTGGACTTGGGAAACTTAATGGAATATCTATCAAATGGAGAATGTATATGTACGCATTAGTATCTTTAACCTATTCCGAGCCAATTCAATATTTTCCATTTTCTAACCAAACTTATTTCATAAATCGCATTATACCACCAAATAACATTTCTGTAGTTATGTATTTTCGAAAATTAGTGTTCAGGAGATGAATACATTAATAAACATCATCTCTCTGGTACCGATAACCCTTTACAAACCGAAACTATTACAATTACATTATTTTCGTGAAAAATCATTTGTTAAAAAATGACGTAAATCTTTTTATTGGTTTTTTTGTTTCTCTATCCATTGAAAAGAACGAACCACAAATTTGTTCCTTTATACATATACTATTAACGTTTTCCTCTTCGAAGTCAAAATTTCTCAGAACCGTTTTTTTAATGGAATGTTGGCAAAAAAAAATCGTAATTTTTCTATATATGCTCAAATCCTCAGACGGCATGAACTAGTTCGAAAAATACAACTCTGTAATGTATTTTCACTAACCTAATATCACATGTTTTTCCCCCCTCCAATTTTCGAATCTAAAACATACGAGTATACACACATAGCAAATAGTTACTTCAACGCGTTGGCCTTGGATAAATTATCCTTATGAACAATTCAGTAGGCGAGAAACTATATTTTCTCCCATGCGAAAGCATGAGAAACCCCATTGTGGGATCTGCATTACCCCCTTCTTCAAAGTAACACAAATCACTTTTTAGTTTTCCTTTGCCGTCCCAGACGAGAAATTGTCACTTTCTTCTCGTATATATATCGTGACATGATCGGTACATAGGATGGTCAATAGGTTAGAACCAGACATGTTAAATTGCAATTAGCATTAACAATTGATGCAATTGGTTTATATTGTCTAATTCATGAAACAATTAGAAATAGTTCAACAAATTCCCATTAGATAATTGAAATTTTTATTCTAATTGTAAAACTAATTGCAATTAGTTGCCATTACCAAAAAAAATTGGTTTACTTTTACAATTAGAAATCTAATTGACTTCTACTAATGCAATTACATATTCAATTAGCTCGAATTAGAATCAATTATTTTGATATTTTCAAAAACAAAAAAAAAAAAACAAAATATTCATAATATGAATTTCACACATATACATATATAATATACATTGTATATATATAACCTATGTACATAATATGTACTACATATATTACATACTAACTGTTTAATAGCTAGAATGACCGGGTATATTCGCTTTCAGCAATACAATCTTTTCAAAAGGAAAGTCCGTCAAGCGACCCCGCCTTGGACTATTAATAATGCCCGCAAAGGAAAATAGTCGCTCCACAGGGGTTGAAGACGTAAGCGGTGTGTTGCAATACAGTGCTATTTCCTTTAATGTAGGATATTTGTGCCATATATTGGAAGTTTTATCATCATCATTCAAATATTGATGCATCATATTTGAAATAAAATGCTGGCTTACACCATCCTCTGCCAATTTTGACAATGAAGCAGTACTTTCTTCTGAAAAAATGTAATCTGATTTACTAAAAATACCATATATGTGTATATGTCACTTATGCAGAACTTACCACCATCACTTGTAGTGTGGATGGGGACATACAGTGAATCACATCATTACTCGTTCACTTCAATAATTCTTTGGAAAAAATGTATTTTTATCAAAATAATTGATTCTAATTCGAGCTAATTGAATATGTAATTGCATTAGCAGAAGTCAATTAGATTTCTAGATTGCAATTAGTTTTACAATTAGAATAAAAATTTCAATTATCTAATGGGAATTAGTTGAACTAACTCTAATTGTTTAATGAATTAGAGAATTTCACAAAAGAAGGTTAATTAGCAATCATTAGCATTATCTAATCATTATTTAACATCTATGGTTAGAACATCATACAACATGCTATGTATGGATGTTAAAAACTACCAGATAGGGTAAAGAATCACCTTAGTTCATATACTTTGACAGGGCCGCTATAATAGTGGAAGTGACTATTTAAAAATTCTAACAATATTTTTTTTTAGCAGATATTTCATCTCAACTTTCATATGACTGAACTTTCTAGTGAATTAAATCCTTTTTATCATTACGTTCGTATTCATTGCCTCCTAAGCGTAACTTCTGAAGCCCTGTGAATTCATCATGACATGAATGAGTATTAGCACATGTTAAAATCATTGATTTCGATGCAAACTTGAATTTTTTTGGAAGCTCTCTATTTGCTGCGATATTCATATGCCATTTGCCGTTTAATAGTGTATGGTAGTTCTTCTAATTTCATAGTTTCCATCAGTTATATGTATTAGATATGTCCTTAAAAACTATATATCTCAGAAATCATACATTAAATTTCTTTAAAATTTTAGCCACAATGCCATTTGTGTTTCTTAGGAAGTTTTAAAGCAAAAATTAATGAATACTTCTGCCATTACCTGAAAATTCCGTACAAAAGGTGTATTTAAAATTTTCAAAAATTTTAAATACAATTTAAATATAGTGTTGTGTACGTAGCAAAAACCATTGACACCGAAAAAGGAAGTGTGTTGGTTATTCTCATTTCTACACAATTCTATATCTTCTTTTGAATTCTGCAAATTCTCTCATAGCAATGGATAGAAATTGATGCGCCTCAAATACCCTGTAAGCTAATGATCTCTCTTAGTTTAATTTTTGCGTCATCAATCAATCAATAGTGATTAGTTATAGGCTTTGCAACTCGCATATCATTATAGTTATTAGTAATATAACTAACTATAGAATATATTAGTGGGCAATGTAAATTGTATATCTGTTTGCTTACAGCTCTCGTCCAATTATTACTACTTAATCGATTTTCATTCAATTTATTCAGTGAACACCAGCCTGAAGCGGTGAGCCCATCGCATATAGTTGTATGACTACGATCGACCTTTTTCTCCAGTTGTTCGTCTTCGCTTGTATTTCGTCGTTGATAAATTTCAATTAAATTTAATTGTTTTCAATTAGTATTTTTTGTTCGTTGTAAATACAAAAAAAAAATACTACTGGTATTCGCATGTGAGAAAATGTTTTCTATTTGGCTTCTGTTTTCACTGCATTTAAGCTAAGTTTTGGTCTTTTCTGCTCTTTAGCCGCTTTCAATGAACTTTAATTTACAACAATTTACTTGCAGTGGGAAAACAGAGAAGGAAGGGTGTGACCACCATTTACATAGAATTGGGAAAGGTTTTTATTTGCGAGCGTTGCTGCTGTCAGAGTGCAGGTGTAGATTTTCCTTAAGGTATGAGTGTAAATAATTCTAGGCATGGATTTTACCAGAATGACTCAATAAGGGAAATATGTTCTATAGATGATGAAACTGATAGCTAGGCAGCTATTTTATATTCGTTTAGAATTTGAAATTATAAAGCGGCGTCATTGGAAACTATTTGTAATTTGTAATGTAAATATAGGTATGTTTGTTTTAAAAATGGAACGAAGGCGAAGACATTTCGCACATGTTTTGGGTTCTCATTTTATAGCTGCTAAAACGACTTCTATATGGTTTAAATGTTGTGTAAAGAATTTGTTTAATTCAATTAGGAAAAGGAAGAAGAATAGCATGAGTTAATAAAAACTTGAGGCAATTATTATTTTTCAATGGAGGTCAAATCTCAGGTCGTTTCTTTACATTTAAATTGGTCATTTACTGTAAAAAACGCTACATTACGTGTTATTCAAAATATTATGCATCCCTAGCCGCTACTTATTCACATCTTTTTGACAGTACACCAGAATACCACGTCGATAGAAAGTGTTCAGTTCAGTTCAGTTTCAGTATTTTTTACTTTTCATTTCCAACAAATTCATTACGTAAATAGAGAATAATAACTCTTACACAACTATAACAAAACAATGATAGAAAGTGTCATCCTTTGACGGTATTCGGAAATCGATAAAGTTTTTGGCTTCTCACATGATATGAATCGCTACTCAGATAGACAGCAGTGTGTCATCGACCGTAAAAAGTGATACTCGGAAGGGACAAGGGGGAAGTCAATGCAACATGTGGACGCGCACTATCGTTCGATTGGATAATTTTGTCGCTTTGAGCAATAGTGAGCGCGTTTTTCTCTAGAGATCTCAACTCAATCTCATCAATTGTGTTCTCTAGAAAGTCCCAGTAACTGTTTCGTTCGGTTTGAACAATTCATAATACACCACACCAAGATGATGCCCCCAAATACACAATATGAGTTCTTTACGTGAATATTCGACTTGGCTGTCGATTATGAGGCAGGGTCACGTTGTTCCCATGATGCCCTCTTTTTTGTTTTATAGGAAAAATTCAAAATCGCTATCGCCAATTCCACCACAAAGAATTTATTTACGTGTTCTTATAAACAAAGTATTGTTGGTGGACATTAAGTATTTTTCAAAAAATCGCTATTATAAAATTTCTGTTTAACTTTTGAAATACATAAAATTTTGAAGCCACATTTAGATGACCGATGTGCCTTAAAAGCATAAAAAGTAATAGTAAAGAAGTTTATTCCCGCCTATACCACTATTTAGAGGTAGTTCGAAATTTTCCCAAAATGAATGTTTTGAAAAATTGTTGTAATTTGAGAAATATTTAGAATTTTAAAAACGGGAATTAGATAAAAATTATAATCACCTACATTAGAACTAATGATTTTGTCCAAATTCCATTATATTAATAAAAACGGTATCATGTATTCCATATTTTGTCGATTAACGTAATATCAGAGGAAAGTTGAACAACATAATTAGCATAATTAATATTATCGCAAAATACTAACAATTTTTATTGAAACACTTGATAAGAGCACGCCAAAAATAAGTAAAACCTATTAATGAAACTTCGATAGACTTCAACACTCTAAATCGCGTTGAATTAGAAGCTAAATTTGCATA
>JAHXMU010026312.1:432918-489233 GCA_019455685.1 Philornis downsi | reverse complement strand
TTGAACACTAATAGTCAAATTCTTTAATCTGATTGAGTTCCATTGCCATATTTGCCTCTCCAGTTAGAAAACACGTTGCTTTCGTTGAAATCTACTGGAAATCAGCTGATTTCGAAATGCCAATAAATCTGCGTCAAGTTGTGCGCTTTTAATTAGTTAATCTGGCAAGATTACACGTCATTTAACGGTTTCAACCAAAAACATTTTAATGACCATCACACGCGTCGCAAATTTTATTCTGTTTTGTTTTTGGTAATCTTAAAACCCATACTAATGGCGTGTTTTTGTGTTCGGATTTCCTATGAATTTTTGTTTTCTTTTGTTTTGTTTTTTTTTTTTTTTTTTTTTTTTTTTGTGAGAAGTAGTATTTATGGCTGTTTTTGATACGGCTAAAAACGAATGCCATTTTTCAAGATTTACACGTCATTACGTACGTAGATATTCACAATTGCATAAAATGTATCTTAAATCGAATAATTCTTAATACATTTTTGTTAGCAATTTCTAAAGTGTTCCTGTATGGATACAAGGTTGACATAGAATTTGAAATACACCCCAATATTATAACGTTTATTCCTTTGTCTAAATTGGGAATTTATTATGGGAATAATATTTTATAACACTTTAATTGCTGAATTACTTACAATATCACCGTATTTCTTTTACTTCATTAACCAGACATTGAGACCGACTGGATTAGTATTAGAGTGCTTGGCCCCAGTTAAAAAAAAAAAAAAAAAAAAAAAAAAATCTAATTTATATCTTACATTACAAATATCAAGGTGTTGGCGTCTGTGTGCTAGGGTTAAACTTCCATACTGTATGTACGATTACCACGAATATTTTCTAAACTATTAAAAACATAATTGAAATGGTTTATAGAGCATAGTTCAATTATTGTGCTGTAGATGTAGTGATGCATAACTTGGCGTTCAATAAAGGTAGATAGTAGATTCAATAAATTAACAATATCCTCGTTTGATGTAGCCGTGAAACTAATTAGTTAGCGAAAATGTTACGATATTGTAATTTCAAGCCTTATTTACTGATAAACTATTTAAGTAAGCAACTTTATGGTAAAAATTCTTTCTTTTATTCAATAGAAATCCTTCTTTATGTTGGCATCGAAAATATGCTGTGATCCTTTAATTACAGTATTTGTCCCCATGATTAGCGTAAACAACTTTTGTTCATTTATCGCCCGAAAATGTTATAATTAATGTGTAAGATCAGTAAAAAGCAGCAAACTTAAAATCAAGTGGCATTAATGCAATAAGGTGATGATTAGGCGGAAAAGTCTGCCAAATGAAATGTTTATTTACTTTCCGTTTAAAGGGGATTACGTTTAAAGAGTGTACTTTCGTTTCAAGGAGAAATTTGAATATACGAAAATATTGATGTTCCCCTTATTTCTATTTAGTGTGCAGTTTCATAATTTGTTTACATTTGCACTTTTTCTTTTCAATCACTTGAATATAGCAATATAAACAAATCAAGATGTTCTTTGTGGTTATCTTACATTTGTTGTCGAAATGCTATGACTTGATATAAATAAGCTTAAAATACGAACATTGTCCTTTTAAATATGAGCTTGAAATATGTGAAAATAATTTCGTCGCCAGTGTTTTGAATTTCAATATGTACTGCGCATATTATTTTCGAGTTCATCGCTTTTTTGCTTCATTTCTCACACATACGAGTATGAGTAGATATTCAAAATTATCAACTTTCAGTGTTGAATTGAGATTGTTTTTGTTGACATAATTAATACACTGGTATAATTTATATGTATATTCTAAATGAACGTACCATATTTATAACTCATGTATTCGAATTGCACCCAATAAATCTTCTTGAATACGGTTGTATTCTCAACTACACTGTGACCTCGTTAAGAGCAATGTTCAGTAGGTACCACGTGGAGAATTTCGTTCAAGATTTGGTATTAAACAGTTGAAAGCAGGTAATTCGTACTAATATTTTGAAGCCGTTTTCATTATTTCCCAATTTTTTTGTAATCAGTTTTAGAACATTTGACTTTAGCCTCTAGAAGCCAACTATCTAACTGTAGAAAAATTCGAAATTATTGGCTTTCGATATACGAGTATTTCGTCGATTTTAGATAATTTTTTAATTTTTCACATAAAAGTACCATCTATAAATTTGGCGGAATTTGGCGCTCTGAAGTGTTAAATACAGGGTGGCACAATAGAACGTGCATATTGCATCATCTTTTTTTGCGGGGTAGAAAAGACGCGGGCGGGGGAGCGCCTACATCGTTGGTTTGGCGGGCTCATGGAGTTTTAGTGGCAGTCGCATTTTGCGTGCGCGCATTTTACGAGAGCTTTCGTTCATATATTGCTACTGTATTGTGCTGAATATGGACTACGGCGAATTAGTGAAGCTCCGAGTGCTAATTTAATTAAAATATGGGTAAAACGTTTTGAAGAGACCGGTTCAACATTTAAACCACAAGCAAATGGTCGCCCAAGAACATCTAGGACCGAAGACAATGTTGAGAGAGTTATGGAGTCAGTACGAGGAAATCCACAAATGTCGACTCGCAAGGGATCGTCTGTCTTACAATTATCGCGACGAAGTTTGCAACAAATTTTAACATTGGATCTTAAACTGCATCCATATAAGCTGCAATTAACACAAGAATTGAAAGAGTCTGACTTCATAGCAAGGCTCGCATTTGCTAATGAAATGCTTAATCGATTTTCCAATTTTGACAATATCCTTTTCTCTGACGAGGCTCATTTCCTTATGAATGGGTTCGTAAACCGTCAAAATTGTCGTTACTGGAACAGTGAAATTCCCAAAATTAAACACCAGAAACCATTGCATAGTCCTAAAGTGACAGTATGGGCAGCAATCTCTGGCAGAGGAATAATTGGTCCTTTTTTCTTCGAAAATGCGCGGGGCCAAAACGTCACGGTTAATACGGAACGCTATGTTGAGATGTTGGACGGATTTTTGGCTCCAGAAATTGAAAGTTCAAGAATAGTGAATTCCAGAACTTGGTTCCAACAAGATGGAGCTACCTGTCACACATCAAATGACTCCATGGTGGTGGTGAAACAGATGTTCCCTGGCAGACTGATTTCGAAAAGAGGTGATATCCCATGGCCCCACGTAGTCCAGACTTGACGCCTCTTGACTTTTTTTTGTGGGGATACCTCAAACACAAAGTCTACAGTAATAATCCAAGAAACATCGTTCAGCTCAAGGAGAATATCCGTGGTGAAATGGCAGCTATTACACCAGCATTACTGAAGAAAGTTTTCAATAATTTTCGTTTGCGGTTAGAGGAGTGCCGTCGTAGAGAGGGTCACCATTTAGATGATGATATTTTTAAAAAATAAACTCCATTTATTACTCTACACTGCCTTAGATTTATTTTAACCATACCTTTTGTATTTATTTTTTAATCTATTTTTTAAATATGCAATTTTAAATTTTAAAAAATTGCAATAACTTGTAAATTATATAGAATATTGAAATGTGTATTGGACGTAAACATACATCCACATAAGTATATTAATAATAACAAATATACTGAACTTTGTTCTAACACCACTTAAACCATTTTCCCTGGTGACTACAAAATGAATATCTAATAATTAATAGAAGTTAATAGTGAATATAAAAATTCTGTATACCTCTTAGAACTTTTATCTGGTTAATCTCATTCTCATCCCCTTTAATATTTAATATTTAAAAATATTAAGTATTAGCTTTGCGATTTCAATTTCAATAAATATAATTTTGCATCCTTCGCATATTAATTAAGCTAATCTAGAACCTGTTTCAAACACGTAAGAAAGTGGCGCCAAAAATGTTATAAGAATTTGATGGACGATGTACAATCCTATATATAACACACAGACGGAGAAACATCCTCATACATATTAATTATTAATTTTGTCACCGTAAAAGAGTTGGTTGCTTGACCTTCGTATGTGTGATAGTGGACGATTGATCGTAAATTTCAAATTGCCACGTGCGAAGGCCAGCTAATAACTACATAAATTTTATATTGAATAACAGTCCGTCTAGATTATAGCCCCTTGAAACCAGTATCAGTATCTTTTTAAATCAAAGATATTTTTCTTTATCATATCTACTGCGCTGTTTCCATACAAAAAGTGCCTCCTCGTTTTGTGTTAATTCCATTAAACTAAGTCACACTGTTCGTTTTTTGTTTTGCATTTTTATTGATTGAAGTATCAGTCGATACATTTACTACATAAACTCAGAAACACATCTGGCATTTCGCATTTAATCACCATTCAAAATGCAAAATTCCAGATATTTAATTTCCATTTAAATTTTGTTGATTTTTGCTTTCTTGTATAATTACTACCCGCAGTATTGTGTGGTGTTATATACACGTTCATACCTAAATATATATACTTATATATTTTTATGAACAAATGTAAACATTTCCTTTATTTTATAGAAGAACAAATAAAAATTTGGCAGTGCTGAGTTGTCGTATTTTGCTGAAAATTTAAATAGGTCTGCGATTATTTTTCATTTGGTTTTTTCTTTTGAGGACTTTGAACCAACGCAACTTTATGTTTATTGCTGATATTTAGTATTGAAAACAGAGAGATATTTTGCAAAAATGACTAACAAATGGCAGCGAAGGCGATTAGATCAGAAAATTTTCTCTATTAAGAGCCAAGTGTGGAAAGGAAGTCCAATCGCCTCTAAAGGGTGGCCCAACAAGAACGCAAGATTTAAATTTGGCGCCATTCGAAGTGTCATTGTTTGACATTTGAACAATTGTTATTGTTTGCTAGTAGAAGGTACGAGGTTAGTAAAAATGGGGCGCTACACGAATGAACAACGCATTCTCATTGTGAAATTGTTTTACCAAAATGGTGAAAGTTTTGCGGCAACAGTTCGCAAATTGCAATCAATTTGGGGCCACAATAATGCTCCAAAAGAGTCAACTGTAAAGAGATTAATGGATAAATTTGCCAAAACTGGGTCTGTTAATGATGTAAAGACAACAACGCGCCTTCGACCAGGTCGATCGGCCGAAAATGTCGCAGCTGTACGTAATGATGTCGCTCAAACTCCATCCACCTCAATTCGGCACCGAGCTCAGCAACAAATTGGTGTCTCCAAATTCATTACGCAGCGAATTTTGACGAAAGATTTGCATTTTCATGCATACAAAGTTCAATTGACTCAGAAACTGAAGCCAGATAACCATGGACAGCGAACGGAGTTCGTTAATTGGCTATTGGAGAGACAACATGAAAATCATTTTCAGTGACGAGGCCCATTTCCATCTTGATGGCTTCGTCAATAGGCAGAATTGACACATTTGGGGTGTCACGAGAAGCAAATGCATCCTCAATAGGGCATGTCAAGCTCAAACAATCAATGGTGTTCGGTATCGTGAAATGATAGCCAGCTTTTTCGTGCCTAGAATTGAAGAAATGAATGTGGTGGGCATGTGGTTTCAACAAGACGGCGCCACAGTCATACAGCCAGAGAAACAATTCAATTGCTGCATCAGTCATTTAACTCTTGCGTTCTTCTTTGGACACCCTTTATCTGCTGCGCTCCTTATCGAATTCATCACGTTAATAGTGCCTCAGAGCTTCAGTCTTTCCATGCAAGTTTTGTTTTGCCCTCTTTTACGCCGCTCATCGAGCCCATTATTATTAACACTTTAAAAAAGTAAGCATTTTTCTTAGCATTTCAAAAATTATACTCTTTAAAACTAATTTTTATTGTTGCTTTCCAGTGCAACTTAATTATTCAATATTCAACAATTCTCGCTTCTGTTGCCGTTTTTAGCTCACCCACATGGCGTGTTTCAGATTGCTATACTTACAATATGAGAATTTCCTTTTTCTAGAATTTCAACGATTTTGTTATCTGAACCGGTTTTATAATGATGATTTGTTTTCTATTTGGATTTATGATTTTCTCTGTAATCGTACGTAATATTTGCGTATAAGTTTAGGACGGGATTTGCCATTAATAAATCACATTTATTTTATTCAGCAGCGAGCAAAGTGATTCAATTTGTTCTTATCGCAGGCAGTCAATAAATGACCAAAGAAATTTTCATTTTAAAAATAAAATCGTAATAAAGGTCGATGAAATTATGTACGTCGTACATAAAATATTCATATCTTAATTGGGCAATATGAAAAAGTGTGTTCTTGATGAATTGCCGATAGTATTGACGTCAATCAGCACAAAATACATAAGGTCATCATCAAACAGCACCTGAGAATATACATGAGGTTATGACCAATGATTTATTCATTGGCTTATCATATTGATGATTGGTATTGGTAACATATTTTGATAGTATAAAACAATGTACTATCGTCAAATACGATACATTCACGAAACGTATTGATCACGCTGTCATTAACATATTTAATTACCGATAACCGTTTGTGATTACTAAATGCCACTTTGTTTATTACAATGTATCATTTTTGCCACCGAGTCTTGTGGCTATTTGCTAATGAGCGGTAACAAGAAGCGACACAAGGGCTTAAGAGTGGCAAGTGTATACGACGAACCAGGCTTTGTATATTATAGCGAATGTATAGTGGGTATTCGAGAAAGCAGAGCGCTCTTTTTACGTTCTCTTTTCAGAGGCAATGTAGACTTCGTCAATGAATCCTGGCATAACAGCGTTATAAATGGATTACCGACCATATTAAAATTCTTTCACGGCATTTGCTGCGCATATTCTTACCGATAACCTTTTTTTATACAAAATGTAGATCACTTAATTCAATAGTTTAGCGCACTGTCGCATTGAGCTAAATAATATTGTATACTTATGGATGTACGACCACGCTTAAGGTTGACCTTTCAATTGTACGCATTCGGAAACGCTGGTTTCGAAGTGCTAAAATGATAACTCAATACGGTATTGATTATATTTAGCGATAAAATTGTTATAAGAAGACATGGTAATCTTTTCTCCCTTTTCTTTAAGTATAAAAAATTCAGCTCAAAATTCGGCAATATAGATAGAGATATAATTTGTCAAAAAAATAATGTGCCAACACACTACTGTGTCCTTACCCTGCTGGATTTTCCAAGAAATTATGGAATGGTTACCCAGAACTCTCAATGAGGATGTAAAGTAAATAAATGAGAAAATCAATAAAAATTGTAAGAAAAATCTTCGGTTGGCCATTAGTAACACAAATTATTAGATCTACGTGCTTAGGCAAGTCTTCAGAAAAAATTTGCGTGCGATTCTTAAAAAGGTGTGAAAAAAAACGTATAATTTTCACATCCGGATTGTCGTTACAGTAAATAGTGGCCCCGACCTGATCCGATTAGTCATATCATGCAAATTGATCAATAAACTTAAAAATCTGAAAGTTACAAATTTTCTGATATGAAACAGTCTCCTGAACGGACCATCTGACCAATGCTATCGGCTGTGGCCTATGCTCATCTGAATGTGTAGAGACTACCTTCCTAAGATTTGTATGCTTACCTATTAAATTTAGAATAATCCCTACATATGTTGGTCTAGTATCCCGAACAATTTGTTATATGATTCCTAGAAAGTTTGACTGAGCTCTGTTAGAGTTTTCTATCCAGATACCTGCTAATGTCAGGTAAGGTCAATAGCGATGCTTACATGATTAAAATGTTTAAATGTATAGAAAATTATCATTCGATGTCGACAGCCTTTATAATCAACTGATCACTGAGATCATCGCTGATTTGCCTGTGTAGGTAACTTAAGTGATCGGCTGTTATCAACCTGAGTGCATAAAATTTTGTCTGGGTTTTTTTTTGGCATATTTCATGTGGTATAAAATAATTACGAAATTCCGTTTAGTTGAAAACTTTTTAATATCGATTAGCTTCATAACAAACCATATGATTAGCTAATTTAAATGCTGACAATCTGAGTAATCAGCTGATTTAGGTATTGCCAATCTGAGATGCATAGAGATATTGGGATTCGATTCCTAATTGGACTAAACGTAACAGTATCAAAAAATCATTAATTAATGGAAAATATGTATAAAGGGTTAGTGTAAATTACGACACTTGCATTAAAATCTAGAGACCTGCAGCAATTAGACTTTAAACTTTAACGGTAAAGAGAGCGAGAGTGGAGAGATACGATTTACAATTTAAAAAAGGGAATAGTTGTTCCATCTTTAATGCAACGCTTCTTTAAGTTTTCTACTTTGTTGGACCTTAAAGTATCCCTAACTTGAAAGCGTTGCACAGACTTCTATCATGTACTTAAACTTAATCTCTGTTCTTCTTTCCCCAGGCAAAAACCGTGTCTTTAATTGGGCGCTGAGCGCTGCTGAAGATTGCGTTTCCCGTGCCGTCACAACTGCTGCTCCCATTGTCAGCAAACTGGATCGTCCCATTCAATATATGGATCAGACACTGGTCAAGGGCATTGACAAATTAGAGGTTAAGGCACCCATCATTAAGGATACCCCACAAGAGATCTACACACAAGCTAAAAATAAAGTTATTGACGTTGTACAGCCGACCATTGATCGTGTGGTCAAATTGAAGGCTGCCGGCCAACAGAAAGCAGCTTCCCTAAAAGACTTAGCCTGGCAGAAGGCCAACGAGGTGTTGGCAACACAATACGGTAGTTTGGCAGTAAATGGTGTCGATACAACCAGTGCATTGGCTGAACGTCTGTTGGAATATTATTTCCCCAAATCAGATTCGGAAGAGGAAGAAGATAATTGTAAGTTAAAAGAACAAATTATAACATGATGCGAACGATAATGTGTTATCAACCACAAATCGAATAGCATTTGAGTACGCAATTACGATAAATTAGGAGGAAGTAAATCGTAAATTGCAAGTTTCCTAGAATTGGCAATGCTGCTGTTCCCAACACAATTAAATCACATAAATTCGTGATATCGTTGATAGAAACTTAATCCCTAATGGGTGTTTTCTTTTAATATAACTACTACAATTTTTCTGTGCGACAAAAATTGATAAGATAACGTTCTGTTTATTGCTAAGAACATTGTCGTAATAGAAATCCCACAGTTCTCCGCATACGATTTCAAGGTTCCAATTTGTTCTCGAAATAAAAAAAAATCGCACTCGTTGCTTTGGTTAACATTCATTCAATCATCAAACAAATCTACTATAAGACTACTCGTCATATAAGGTCTTTTGTAAAACTAAAAACGCAACTGCGAAAAAGTCTAGCGTCTAATTACGTCATTCGATGGCATTAAAAACACATACTGAACTTTGGATTGTATTCAGTACTTAGTAAAGTGGAAAATTGGGTTAGGCCAAAACACACTTTACCTATGCGCATATAGATTTTCAAATAGTTTGCCAAGTTTTCTTTTGTGTGATCGATGCTGATTTAAATAACTCGTAGCGTCACTCATTATGAATGTGTTGCCAATTTTTGTTCTCTTTTGTTTATGTTCATAAATTGGGTTAAAAAGAAAAAAAAAACGTAAGATTAGGAATGATCAATCGTTTGCTGTCTGGCAAAGAAACAAAATCGTAAATATTTTATACATATCTTCTGTTAATAATTCAAATGTATTTACTTATAGTTATAATTAAGTTGCTTTATTTTATTTAATTCTCAGATAATAAACAAAATGCTGTCACACAAAATGGCCATAATGGCAAACATGCTGAAAATGACAGTAAGTTTTCATTCATTCAAATTAACATGAGGTTTTCGTTCAAGCTCTTAAATACTTCGTGCAGTAATTCGTCAAGTTTCAAAATTCAGACTTTTACATGAAAATATTTTGAAATTGTATGAATTTTTGCTATGTACGAGATGTACGATCTAGTTAAGTGTTTGCTTAAAGGCCATAAAGTATTTCCTAAAATGTTCTTATGCATGTTTTGTTTTAAGTTTTCCATGTAATTGGCTTTTGTAAAATATTTACGATTTTTCATAATTTTTGCTAACAAAACTTATTAATATAATAAGCTTTTAAACCATTACACTAAGCACCCATTACTTCTAAAGCTAGCGATAAAGACCACTAGCTAGAAATTTTTCGCAATAAAATGGTCATATTTATTTCGCATATTAAGAAAAAATTCATTGCTGCTATTCATTTACTAATGACTTTTTTGTTACTAACATTCTATATGTTCACTTTTTTACACAGTGCCCTTATGCGCATTAATCACTGGACCCACTGAAACGAGCCTTATTTGTGTCCCTCTAAATATAATATTGCTGTGAAATAATAATGTCGAATAAATTATCTTATCCCATAATCAATGACATGACTACTGTGTGATGTTTTCGGATTGGAAACTCTACTTCTTCCTTGGTTGATTCAAACGGTTGTTTTGCAATGTTGATAGAGTGTGGAACCAATTTCTCCATCTATTAATACAAACAAATTTTGTTATGTATACGAGTTTAGTTTGGCCGATCATGGCACGATGATTAGTACACGTTCACGATGATTAGTACACGTTCACGATGATAAGTACATCGTTCGCATGATGGCAGGTTCAATTCCTCATACAGCCACCTATCATTACTTGAACGGCAGTCGCCTCTATGTTTCTGACGACCACTTCGAGTAGTCGATAAGTTAAATTGTAGGTTCCGTTGAATTTGAGAAGCTTCCCCATGTCTCGCTAATGAGAAGCAAGGAAACCTGTTTTTTTTAGTTTTTTTATAATAGTCTTTCGATGTTTTTCCTGTCCAAATAAACCTGACGGAGAGCTTAACCAAATACTTACCATGCTTGCTAGTATACCATAAAGCCATCCCGAGCCAACTCTACATTTTTGATTTTCTCCAATTATTTTTCGGAAACAAATATGCAAGCATGGCTTTGACCTGAAGAATTATGTATTACATGGCCTGATAAACACCAGGTATATTAAGGTCCCAATTTGATAGAATCAAATTTTTTACATTTGAAATCGTACTTTTGTATATGTACAAAAGGCGACATTTAGTTCCCTCACTTTCCAATATAAAAGATGTACGAAAAGGTGCGATTTTAAAAAGTGGAATTTTCTATACGAATAATTAATTACTCTCAATGAAAAGTGAACATTTCTATACGAAAAGTAAACTGTCAAGTTTATTTGAGGTTTGTTTGTATGAGGGTTTTTATTCGGAAGTTTTGCGCATAAAAACTGAGAGTTTCTATATAAAAGTGAAATTTTCAATATTAAAAGTTAAGTTTTATATATGAAAAATTAACCTTTTCTATATGAAATAATAGCTTTCTTATATTGAAATTCTGCTTTTATGTAAGATAACTCAAATGTGCAGTGAGGAAACAACTTTTTTTTCAAGAAAAGCTAACATTTATATAGCAAAAATTAAAATTTCTGAGTGAAGGGAACTCTTCTATATGAATAGTGTACCTTCCTGGATAAAAAGTCAACTTTTTTTTATATAGAAAATGAGTTATTCTATATAAAAAGTAAAGTTTTTAATATGAATATATATGAAAAGCAAAAGAAAGTGAATTTTTCCGTACGAAAATTTAACTTTTCTGTGTACAAACTGAACTTTTCTGCAAGGAAAGTGAACTTTTTCATATGAAAAAGGGAGAGGGCTTTCCTATTCTATGAACCTGGTGCAGCATTTCGCTAGTAGGTAGTAAAGAATTGGAGAAAACTATTATGGCTGATATATAAATTCATCCTCAACAAATGCTTACCGTTTATTTTCTAGCATATCTAAAAGCGGTATGGAAAAGAAAAGCAATAAATCACTTGTTTATTGGCCAATTTCATGGTATTTTAATTATGACTTATAGACCGATATTAAAAGCGTCCCCTCAAAAAGCTTAGATATTTGTATGCCCAATAATAAATTTATTTGAAATTAGTTTCTCATTTTTGTTATCTTTTTACACTTTGCAAATCTTCAAATTTTCATTTCTTCTCAAACACAGTTGATACTTTGTAATTAAGTTGAAAAGTTGCAAATTTATATATTAGGACGTATCTACTGAAAAAAGAAAGGATCCTCACATTGAAATTAAACTCAAATATTATATTAATCTGTGATCTATGCATTACTTTGTACGTGTCATAACCTCTACCATTTGTAATATGCGTTTAATTTACCCCCCCCCCCCCTACAATTCCTTTCGTCCTGTCTCCCTTCCCGCCCTCTTGTAAATATGAAATTAATAGTTTTGTAATTTTAACAAATACTTGGACCTCACACTGTAACTTCTTCTTTTTTTCTTTTCCTAAATTTTCTTTTTAGTTGAAGAATGCATAGATCAAGATATAGAACTCGATACTAGATTTTTAGTAGCCGCTTCCACGGTATTTCTGTCCATGTCATTTAAAATCATAGCAGAAATTGTTGAATATGTTAGGAAAAATCCCGAAATTATTCACATAATCGATAGGCAAATCAATGAGTTTCTGGTAAGAGTCATTGTCTCTCTTTTTCACTCACTCAATCTGTTTCACTCTCTCTATCGTTTTATAGAGAATTATTTAAAAAATTGAAGTTCAAATTACTAATTTTTAAAAAGTGAATGATGCAAAGGTAATAATTTTGTCTTTCTCTATTGATTTCAGTGCCAGTTCCCGCCAGTGTTGACCCAGTCCTCCACACCGTACAGACCGTTGGCCGACTCAAGAATAAGATATCCCGTCGCGTCTATAGAAATGTCTCCCGTCAAATCCGCAAAGTCCAAAAAGGCAATGTGAATGATTATCTCAGCTCCTTGATTGCTGCCCTGAAGTTACACCAGTACATCAACTTCATCAACTCCTCCATGGGCACAAATGTTGAGCAGTCGACCACGAGTGAAGGCTCCTCGTCCTCTTCGTCGGCGCTGGCGTCTGCTAAAGCGCAGAAATAAGCATTTTATTCGTATATTTTTGTTCACTAATTGTTCTTTATAATATTGTTAATATTTTATATATCTTTTGTTTTAATGCATTTTTTTCTACATATCCCCCTCCTCCGCCCAAATTACCAACTCCTCCAACAATCTGTTCCCTCCTGCCTGAAATGTGCTCTTGAATGCCCCTCCATAGGGGACTTAAGAGCAGATTTTATGTATTTATCCCTCAATTTTCCTCAATCCCTTAAAATTTAATCGTAGTCTAAACTTCCTCCATGAAAACTCTGCGTTTTCCATTAGTTTTTAAGCAAAAAAACAAAAAACTGAATTATCTAAAGAAGAAGTAAAGGAAGAATCAGAAATATGAATTTTAAGTAAAATGTCAAGTGAAGCGAGAAGAAAATTTTGAAGTGATTAATGTTTTACTACCTTAAAGAACGATTTAATCATTTAAGCTGTCAACAGACTCTTTGTTAGTTACTGGAATCAGCCAGCATTAATGTGGTAGGAAAAACATTTCTTGACATTTCTTCTTCTTTGTGATTACAATTTCTAAAAAGTGTATATATTTAATAAGAAGTCTTATGAATTTGCATTAACCACCACCCCCTTTACATTTCGTTTATTATGATTTATGCATTTCTATATTAGTTTTTTCTTATTTTTATTTAATCATTAAACCCCATAAAATTCCCCCAACTTCATGCTGAGCCCCCAACACAGAATTCATGCGAATGTCAAAATTTTGAATAGACTGTGAGCGAAAACTTTGTATAAGTTGTGTTGCGGGCTTTGATGTCTATATATATATGTATGTATGTATGTATGTATATATATACATATATGTCATTATTAAGCTTTGCTTTACAATACAATTATAATTATATACATATATATTTTTTTAGATATTTATGAATTTTTAAACATTAGAGTTGAAATTTACCATTAAGACTCAAATCAAATGAAATATTGAAATACATACACAAGAACATAACACACATACTATAATACTTTCTGCGTAATTGCATCGAAATTAGTGATGAATATAATGTTAATTATAAATTTATATAAGCTGTATATTTCCACATACATATATATGCAACGTATATGTTGACAATAAGAATAAATTCTATAATTTTCATTAAAGTGAAAATATACTAAGTAAAAACCACGAAAAGAAACAAATGGACTTTAAATATGCCATGCAGAATATGCATTTTATCTAAAAACACTACCGCGAATTGCCCAACAAAACAAAAATATTTGTTATTCAATCAAATTTGTTGTGGGCGAAACAAATACATCTATGCTAACGAATAATCCTTTCATTATTTTTGAAAAGACTTCAGTTCCCTCTTATATTTTCTATCGACTGAAAACGCTTGTCTCGAAGTGGTAATTTGAGTTTCGCAAAGAGAAAAGTCAGCCGAAGCCATATTAGATAGGTGAATACGATAGTTGTTCGATGATTTGCGTAGAGTTTTAGACCTTCAGCTCACTCACAGTGACAGCCTTGTGAGGTGGTGTGTAGACGTGGGTAAATCCATAAGTTTTCTTTCCACAAAATTGGTCTTTTACGTGGAATTTGCTTTCTCAAACTTCCTATAAATGCAATTCTTTATTTACCATTCCGATTAAAGGATTAAAGAATACAGTGAACATTGCCTTCGATTGATTTTGGAAAGCCGTCAAAATTGAAGATTGTTGATTGCTTTGCATGTCAAACTCGTAAATCAATGCCTCATCACCTTTTATACTACATTTTATGAAAGTGGGGTCGAAATGGACTCATGACCTGTCTTCGACGAACTTTATGGATTGAGTTTTTGAAGAAAATGTAGGTCTTTTGGAACTAGTCGAGCGGCAAAGCTAGTCATACCAAAACAATAAAACGAATTGATTCGTGAGACATAGAACGTTTAACGGCTGTGACTCTTAAACTTAAATGACGGGGTTTGACATCATTTCATTTACTTTAATGATTTTAACTTCACTTGAAGACATTGATGGCCAGAGCCAGGCACATCTTCTGTCACAACTCGACCATCTTTGGGTGCACCGTATCACCCATAAGCATTAATTTTTGATAAAGTCGATTCACAGTAAGGCTTTTTTTTAATATTTTCGGTCATGCGCCACACAAAACTCAATTTACAATACATAATTTGCGACAAATTCTTTTTTCGATATTTTATCTATTGTTGAAATTGGAGAACAAACTTGAGATGAACTGAGGAAGACGGGAGCTTCAAGCAAAACGAATGGGAGATTGCTCTCAATTTCCGTCTCAGCATAGAGGCAGTTGTGCCAAATTATATGTAGCAACAGAAAGAAATTTAATAATTCTTTTTTAAATTATCTGTTCCCGGTACGTCTTCAGACAGGATATTAGCTTTAAGTTAAAAATCGTTAATTTGTTAAAGTTTTATTTTGGAGCGGGTACTTTAGAGGTGCCGTTTTATAATAATATGTCTTAGAAACGAAGTGGGGACAAAATAGAAGAAATTAACGGGGACAGCCAGTGAAGGGAACTCAAAACCCAAAAATAGTTTCGATTCGTTTTCGATTTTGTCTTCCGAAACATATATATGTATATAATATTGGTATTCATTTCAAAAAAACAGCACATTTATTTCAGTCAGATGAATCGACTTAGATATACCTTCAACCAATGTGCTTTTGCGTCGTCGCAAAAGTATGCTGGGTACGAGAAGGGGGTGGGGTAAATCGCTAGGTTTTTATCAAAAATCACCTGAATTAAAGAACTCTAAAAATACTAAAATTTTAAATTTCTGAGTACTCGTATGCCGCCTAGAAATTATAAATTTTGCTAAATCTGCCCAGTTGTATGGATGATACCCTAGGCAGCGTGGCAGTTCAGTCCATTTTAATTCGCAAAAATAAGATTACTAAGCGGTTGATGTGTCCTAAATTATGCTGAATTTAGTACAATTGTATAAAATATACAAATTTTATATTAATTTAACCATTTTTTATGTGAGGTGTCAGAATGGGTGACGACTTTTTTTGACATATTATGACGTATTACAATTTAATGCGATTGATAAAAAATCTACGAAATAGGATTTAACTAAACTCCGATAAATCGGCCAATTTGTATGGGTGTTGTCCAAATGGGAGTGGCATTGCATAAAGCTAAGAGTATGTGGTTTAATCAATCAATTGTATGTGAGCACCATGAAAAAAGTGAATACTTGGTTAGTTTTCCCAAGATTTATCAAGCATTGCAATAGACAAAAATGTAGGTTGCTGCAGTTTACCAGGAGGTTCAAGAAAAGCCGAGCAATGTGATCTATTTTTACTAACCTTTAGCCTAACCCTTAACGTGTGCTAAATTCAAGTGGATGTAGTGTAACAGGATATGAGACATATCTCAATATGAACATAAGAATATATGGTTTAAATCGGTCATTCGTATGGGAGGTTCCGTAAGAAGTGGATTAATTGATCGCTTTTTTTTTAACTTTTCCAAGTATTGTCGAATAATGTAATGGACGAAAATTAGTGTAATCAACAAATTGAGTTACAGTAAAAAATTGAATTTCCGAAAATTGACCTAAGACGGTCGACCATATACGAGTATGTGCGATATTATCGAGTGCATCGAGTTGTTGTTGCTAATTACAGAGTGGTTGAATAATGTTGCTACAGTTACGAACTTGTATAGGGCATAAGGAACTTATTTAATTTCTATTAGTTATTGTTTTTTACTTATTTTAGAAATAACACATTTTAATTAAGTCCTTTAACGTTTTTTTAATATAGTTGACTTTAAATGGCTTTCACACTCGGTAACGCCTTTACGATATCGTTATGTATCGCTGTCTGTAAGATAGATAATTGTCTCATTATTATTCGAATGTATTGTTTTCTATCATGTGAATTTGTTGGTTCTGTTTTCTAAACATTCTGTTTGCATTCAGTCCACATGAAAAAAACAGGTGTAAAAAGGCCAGGGGATTTTGGAGGCCAAGGAGGTTCTGGAAAAATAAAACACTTTCAATATCTCTAAGTAACACTAACCGCCCCGTAATCGATATAGAATTAAAAAATATAAATATAGCAATAAAAAGCATTCTTGTGCCTTAAAAGTAAACCAAAAAAAGATACGTAGTTGATATGAATACAAGTGCAATTGTATCGTATGCAGTATATCCTTGATTAATTAGTTTTTTGATGCGAATTAGTTGAAGTAAACTAAATAATTAAACATAAAATACACAAATTAACTACTACGAGCACAATTGAAATTGGTGATCCATTGAAATTTGATATAAAACAACCATGCAGTAGTAATTAACAACCAGTCCCATTCCGTTTTGAATATATTGTACAATTGTATTTATTATTTGTATTTATAATTGTATTTATTATATTATTGTATTTATTGTAAAATATATAATATTGTTTCATATTTAATTTGCGGCATCAGAGCGATTTTGTGTACCAGAAAATATAATAACCAATCATAAACTTTTGTGGACCAAAATTCTCTTCAGAAATGCCTGGAAAAGCATTTTCAACTTAGACAATAATCTTGGAAAAACCATTTCACTAAGAAAGAAGTTAAGTGTCTTCAAAGATACTTTTATGGGGCACAGGGAGGGAATACATCCTCAAAGACCCTTTTCTAAATGTGTATTTTTTCCAAAATACTTTTTCAACCATATTTCTTAGAGTCCATTTTTGGGTCAAAGCTACACACATAAAGGTGTAGCTGTAGCTGTAGAAAATGTATTTCTATACAAATTTTTGCAGTGCCATTTTCTCACATTTTTGCAGGAGTATTTTTCTACGAGGTTTTTACATAGAAAATGTTTGCCATAATATATTTGGGAAGTTTTACAAGAGAATTCATAAAAAAATGTCTCCCAAGAGGCGTTTTCAAAAATAAGTGCCATGGAAGACATTTTTGTTGTAAGAAATTATAAGTTTTACTATAACTAAAAGAAATCCATTTTCTTTCTAATAGATGGGATTAGTGCTGTATATGTGCGATCGGTTTACGGTTTACGGTTTGGCTTTAGAATGATAAAATTTCATACTCAATAAACTACTCAGACAGTTTTGTGATTGCTTGACTTAGTATTGTTTGAACAAGCGTCAAAGATGGACACCAGCTAAGAGGGAAACTCACAAACCAGACGGCTGAAAGTATGAACAGTGCTTATGGTCCTGAAACTGTAACAGCTAATCACGCGCAATTCGGCGCGTCATGTTCGACCATCATGTGAGCACCAGGAGCTAAACATTACATGTGTGTAACCACTTGAATAAGATCGGTATGAGGCGAAAAAAAGCGCACGAGCTGAAGCGAAAAAATCTCTTGAACTGAATTTCTATCTGCGAATTATTGTTAAATCGCAATCAAATCGACCCATTACTGAAGTTGATGGCTTCTGGCGATAACAAGTTGACCACTACGGCAAAATCACATGATAACGATCATGGACGAACGAAACGGCGCAAAAAGCGGTCAAGCCAGGATTGACAGTCTGGATGATTTGTGCGTGCGTTTGGTAGGATCGGTAAGGAATCGTCTACTATGAACTGCTTTCCTACGGTCAAACTCTTAAATCGGACCTGTACTATCAACAATTGGACGGTATGAAGGAAGCAATCGCACAGACGCGGTCAGCTGTGGATATTAGGAGGCAAATTGTATACCATAATGTACCAGAAACTCCGGCAGTTTGTCTGGAAGGTTTTTATGCATCCAGCGTATTGTCCAGAACTGCCACCAAGTGACTGCCATGTGTTTCTGTCTTTGGCGAATGATGTAGCTGGTGATAAATTCGCCCCAAGAGAAACTTGTGAAAATCAACAGTACCAGTTTTTTTTTGCCAAGTAGGGATGAGAGTTATTATGAGAGCCATAATAAAGCAAACACTAAACAATGCACATTAATTTGACAACTTTTGGTGACACTCTAGCTATGCTAAATACAACCTTCAATGTCACAACTATACTTTACATAGGAAAGTATCAGGGAATATACTTATATAGAAAAGTGCCGTAGAAGAGATTCATCATTTAGGAGTCATTGAAAACATCTTTCACAAAATAACGTGTAATTTGTCGTGACTAAAAGTATCATTGAAAGTACTTAAAAAAAAAAATTGTCATAGAAGACACTTTTCATGAAGATATGTGTCATTCAAGACATCTTTCATAAAGAAAAGTGCAAATAGAATACACATTCCATAAAGAAGAAACTTTAAGGACTTTTCATGAAGAAGAATGCAATTAAATATACTTTTCATAAAGACAACTGTCATTGTCTTTTCATAAAGAAAAATGTCATTGAAAGCACTTTTCGTACTGAAAAGTGCCACGTAAGGTACTTTCCACGAAGAAAGGTGTAATTGAACACATTTCCCATATCGAAGCGTATGAAAAGTGACTTTCGAGGCATTTCTTCATATGAGAAGTTTTTTCCTATGCTTCCCTTTATGTGAAAAGTTTCTTTCACGAAACTTATTTATATGAAAAGCGTTTTCCAATATTCCAAAAAATACGAGGTGCGATAAAAAAATAACCGTTATTTTCAAATTTCATGAGTTACGTATGTTTGATTTTCGCATTTTTTTTTCTGTTATGTTGGTACACATGTCTGTTATACATATATGTTGACAATATCAGCCATTGTGGACTGTCAGTTTGTTTTTGACAGATTAAAAGGTTAGGCGTGTTTTGGTGTCCTTTTCGATTTTTTACTATTCGAAAAAATGGATTGTTTTGGAAATGGATTAAGATTAAGTTTTGTGTAAAAAATGAAATGAAATGTTTAAGGACATTTCAAATGTTGACTGTGGCGTTTGGCGAGTCTACTATGAGCAAAACACAAATTCGTTCAATTGTGGTATAACCGGTTTAAGGAAGGCCGAGAAGATGTAAATGACGATGCTCGTCCTGGTCGCCCGAGCACGTCAACAACCGATGAAAACATTGAAGCAGTGAAAAAAATGATTTTGGATGATCGTCGAATCACTATTAGAGAGGTTGCTGATGATGTTGGCATATCGTTCCGCTCATGCCAAGCAATTTTTAAGGATGTTTTAGGCATGAAACGTGCGGCAGCGAAGATTGTTCCAAGATTGCTAAATTTTGAGCAAAAACAACGTCGCATGGACATCACTCAGGATATGTTGAACGTGGTCAACGACGACCCAGATTTCCTCAAAAAGGTCATAACTGGTGATGAATCATGGGTGTATGGCCATGACATTGAAACCAAAGCCGAATCATACCAATGGAAGCGTCCAGAAGAGCCAAGACCGAAAAAAGCACGTCAAGTTCGGTCAAATGTGAAGGTTTTGCTCACTGTTTTCTTCGATTACCATGGCGTGGTGCATCACGAGTTCTTACCACAAGGTTGTACGTTACCTTGAAGTTATGCGCCGTTTGCGTGAAGCAATACGAAAAAAAGCCCGAAATTGTGGAGAAAAAATTCATGGCTTTTGCATCATGATAATGCACCTGTTCACTCATCTTTGCTTGTGAGAGATTATTTGGCCAAAAACAACATCGTTATCATGCCTCAGCCACCGTATTCACCAGATTTGGCCTCCAACGACTTTTTTCCTGTTCCCAGAATTGAAGAGACCCATAAAAGGACGGCGTATTGCGACGATTGAGGGGATAAAAACCGAATCGCTGAGAGACTTCAAGGGTATACCAAAAAGTGCGTATCAGAACTGCTTCGAGAATTGGAAAAACCGCTGGCAGAAGTGTATTATATCTGAGGGGACTACTTTAAAGGAGATAAAATAGAAATTGATGAAAAATTTATAATTTTTGAATAAAATGAAAATATACCTTATTTTTTCAACACACCTCGTATATAAGTTGTAGTATAAAGGAATCAATAGTTTTTGGATGACTCTAAAAGCTTTATTTAGCTTAGTTAGAGTGATCCGATTTAGCTCAAATATGCATCGTTTTGTTCGATAACTTCATTATTTCGTAAAAACACTCGTCTGTATTGTCAAAAGCTTGGTATGGTCGATTTCCACAAATTTGGATCGTGAGTTTTTTTGTTTGCGTTACTCTAGTGGCATTCATATATCGAACTGATTTTTGTATTCAGTTTTATTCATGTGGTTTCAAACACCCTTTTCTGCGATGTTTAGCTTCTGGCTAAACGAAACAGTTCTTACATGACATTCAGGCTTGGCTATTTTCGTGATTTTATCGACGCATTTGATTTCCATGGTGCATCTTTGTTATAGTATTAAGACCATAAACACTGACTTGCATTTTCGCCTTTATGGACGAAAAACTATAAAAGATTACATGTTTTCTCATTGCTTGTATCCATATTTGGCGTGCACTCAAACAATACTGAGTCAAGAAACGACAAAAGTGTCTGAGAAATTTTTTTACCACGAAATCTTATCTTTCTAATGACATCTAGTGTAAACCTATCGCATTTAAGCGACGCCAGCTACAAAGTCATAAAGTCTTCTATTGGAAAAATAATGGATTTCTTCTTTTTCTTCGCCGTTAAGTATTAGCGATTTTGTATCAGCATTGCATTGTCGAGTATTGTGTCGAATGAGCATCATATGCGGGAACTTTTAATTTGCTTATTTAATTTTAAGAAATCTTTAACTGCACAGTAGATCGATTATGACGACTATAATCAGCCCGTAATGAACGAAAAGTGCCCATGTTTGAATCACTACTTTTGTAGTAAATTTCGACTATTTTCACGCGATTCAAATAACGAAACGGTGTTTTGTTATTTTTAAAAAATTTCAACACGTTTGGCCAAGGTGGAAGAACAGACTGACTTTATTTTTAACCATTTCTCTTTTATAATTACAATTTTGCTTACTTGCTAAAATATTACAATTTTGCTTACTATCCTTAAACAAAAAAGTTGGTTTATTTTATTTTAAATTATTTGGAAAATTATTTTAGAAATATTATATGTTTCGTAATGTACAGGAAATGGTAATTGGCTTCTTGCTTTATTACTTTCGTTTAAGAATTCCTCGAAATTATCTGTTTCTGCAACGTGGTCAGTGTTTTTATATGTAACTTCTCCCCCCTATAGGTAAGGATGCTCCTGAATTCTTTTATTCAGTTTTATTTTAATATATCTTTGTTTTATAATTACAAAAATTAGGACAATAATAATTATTATTGCTAATAGGAAATTAATTAATTTCTATGATATTTTATATGGATGTTTTCAATTGCCTGTTTTTCTTTACTGTTTTCAACTATATTTGAAAAATAATAGTCTTTCATTCTGATTGAGCAATTATTAAAATTTATTGTATAATTTCCGTTTAGAATAATTTTCTTCAAATTACAATTTTGATTGATACTGATATTTATTGCATTTTTGACTACGATTGTATCTAAAGGGTGTCCCAACAAGAACGCAAGATTTAAATTTGGTGCCATTCGAAGTGTCATTGTTTGACATTTGAACAATTGTTATTGTTTGCTAGTAGAAGGTACGAGGTTAGTAAAAATGAGGCGCTACACGAATGAACAACGCATTCTCATTGTGAAATTGTTTTACAAAATGGTGAAAGTTTTGCGGCTACAGTTCGCAAATTGCAATCAATTTGGGGTCACGATAATGCTCCAAAAGAGTCAACTGTAAAGAGATTAATGGCTAAATTTGCCAAAACTGGGTCTGTTAGTGATGTAAAGACAACAACGCGCCTTCGACCAGGTCGATCGACCGAAAATGTCGCAGCTGTACGAGATGATGTCGCTCAACCTCCATCCACCTCAATTCGACACCGATGTCAGCAAATTGGTGTCTCCAAATCCACTATGCAGCGAATTTTGACGAAAGATTTACATCTTCATGCATACAAAGTTCAATTGACTCAGGAACTGAAGCCAGCTGACCATGGACAGCGAAGGGAGTTCGTTAATTGGGTACTGCAGAGACAACATGCTGATTTTACCGATAAAATCATCTTCAGTGACGAGACTTATTTCCATCTTGATGGCTTCGTCAATAGGCAGAATTGCCGCATTTGGGGTGAGGAAAATCCTCGAGTGACCACGAGAAGCAAATTCATCCTCAACGTGTCACTGTGTGGTGTGGATTTTCGGCTGGAGGAATCATTGGACCTTTTCTTTATGAAAATGAGGCATGTCAAGCACAAACAGTCAATGGTGTTCGGTATTGTGAAATTATAACCCGTTTTTTCGTGCCTAGAATTGAAGAAATGAATGTGGAGATCATGTGATCTCAACAAGACGGCGCCATATGTCATACAGCCAGAGAAACAATTCAATTGCTGCATCAGTCATTTCCCGGTCGTGTTATTTCGCGTTTTGGAGACCAGAATTGGCCGCCTAGATCGTGCGATTTAACAACATTAGACTTTTTTTTCTTAGGGGTTTTTTGAAGTCGATGGTTTACGCGAATAAGCCGACGACGGCCCAAGTCTTAAAAGGGGAAATTGGACGCTGCATTAATGAAATACCGCAGCATTTATGCAAGACGGTCATTGAAAAGTTCATTAAAAGATCGCGTGTGTGCCAGCAAAGCCGCGGCCGCCATCTGCCCGACGTGTTGTTCCATACATAACCTCATTCTGTCTCTTTGCGATATAATAAAGTTTCATGATTTTTTTAAATATCTCTGTTTTATTTAAAACTTATATCTTGCGTTCTTGTTGGGACACCCTTTATATCCAATTGTATAATTTCCAAGTCTTTATTCTTTAATAATTGACAATTGTATTTTATTAAACAGTGATTACTTAATTTTAAATTGTTTAGGTGTTTATTTTCCTCAAATTCATATGTTTGTAAAATTTGTAAAATTCAATTGTTTGTTCTATTATAGAATCTATCTCGTTATTATGATCACTTGGTAGTGGAATAATATATCTTAATTTAACGGTTATAAATGTTTTGGGAATTTTTATTCCAAAAATTAAACATGAATTATTAAAATATGTTGTTCCTATCTGAATATATTTTAGCTTAATATAGTCTATTTCATATTTTTCTATTACATTAGAAGTTAGAATACTTGGATGTGCAACACCATATTTTGCAGAAATTACATTATCCTGTGGATGTTCTATTCTGTTTTTAATTAGCTGTATATTTGATAATTGTCCTAAATATATGTTTTTATCTCTGTCCGTTTCTAAAAATTTATCGACAGTATTTAATTCCGTGATGGTGCAAAATGATAGCAAAATAGCTATCATTTTGCACCATCATTTTTAAATGGTTTACAGTTTCATTAAAATAATTATTAATTAAAATTTTTTGATTGTTATTTTCTTTGATTTCGTCAATACTAAAAAGATGTTTCTAAATGTTTTGCCTGTCCTCGTCGTCCATGGTTCCGAAAAACCATTTCGACATACTATCTGTTTTGTTTTGGTATTAAAGTGACCAATTTATTTCTAGCTTCTAGTAATTCCAATTGAAGTAATTGCTTATTTTTCGTTTTCATTAAACTAACATTTTCTGTCATCTGGCTTAAAATGTTTTCTATTTCGTGTAAGTTTACTATATGTCATATTATATCTGATTCATTAACTATGTCTATGTTTTTCATGTAAATATTTATAAACCCTGATTGTTCCGTAAGTCGTTTTGTTGTCATTTTTCCTCTAATCGTCGGTATAAACATTAATATTATCCATATTGTCCACATCTGAAAATGTTAAAGGTCGTTTAATATTACAAGAATGTATTCTTTCTAATTTTATTTTTTATATTTCGGTTGTTCTTTGTGCCTAACCGCTCTATATAGTTTTCAATAAAACCCTCTGTTCTCTTCTCATCACAATTTTCCCTATTTTCATTCAATTTATTTATGATTTTATGTTTCGACGCTTTTAAATTGTTTTCTACTGTGCCCAAATCTGCTTTGTTATTATGCACTTCATTTGGTGAATATTTTATTGTTGAGTGGAATCTATCATTATAAAGGGTGTCCCAACAAGAACGCAAGATTTAAATTTGACGCCATTCGAAGTGTCATTGTTTGACATTTGAACAGTTGTTATCGTTTGCTAGTAGAAGGTACGAGGTTAGTAAAAATGGAGCGCTACACGAATGAACAACGCATTCTCATTGTGAAATTGTTTTACCAAAATGGTGAAAGTTTTGCGGCTACAGTTCGCAAATTGCAATCAATTTGGGGCCACAATAATGCTCCAAAAGAGTCAACTGTAAAGAGATTAATGGATAAATTTGCCAAAACTGGGTCTGCTAGTGATGTAAAGACAACAATGCGCCTTCGACCAGATCAATCGACCGAAAATGTCGCTGCTGTACGAGATGATGTCGCTCAAACTCCATCCACTTCAATTCGACACCGAGCTCAGCAAATTGGTGTCTCCAAATCCACTATGCAGCGAATTTTGACGAAAGATTTGCATCTTCACGCATACAAAGTTCAATTTGAACAAAAGCCAGCTGACCATGGTGTGGATTTTGGGATGGAGGAATCATTGGACCTTTTTTTTATGAAAATGAGGCATGTCAAGCACAAACAATCAATGGTGTTGGGTATCGTGAAATGATAACCAGTTCTTTCGTGCCTAGAATTAAAGAAATGAATGTGGAGGACATGTGGTTTCAACAAGACGGCGCCACATGTCATATAGCCAGAGAAACAATTCAATTGCTGTATCAGTCATTTAAATCTTGCGTTCTTGTTGGGACACCCTTTAGTTTCGTATGACCTTATGGATTATTTCTTTGACTGACAACCCTTTTTCTAACTTATACAAAATTCTAAATTTTTCCGCTATCGAACTATGAAACCTTTCAATATTGGCCTGTATGACTATTTGGTTTTGTAAGGTGCAGATCAGTTTTAAATTCATTGTCTGCAACAATTTTCCTAGGTTTCCTAGTAAAATGATCTTCCAATTGTTCAATAATAGTAATATGGTTTCTATTATTCAATGCGTAGGCTGCTCCAAACTTTGAAAATTTATCTATGACTGTCAAAAAGTGGTGTCCTTTCATGAGATATGTGTTTACGTGTCTAATTTGAGTTTTACCTGTCGACGTTTCTGTAAGTTTAAATTTTTGTTTTATCGGATTTCTGTCATATTTAACATCTTTGCAAACAGTGCACTGCTTAATAGTGTAGTCATATAGTAATGAATTAGTTCCATTAATTTTGGAAAATATATTTTATATTTTATTTGATTATATGTTTCTAGAATCCCTAAATGTAAACTTTCTCTCACATGGTATAAAGAGATTTGTTTTATGGCTTCGATCTCTGTTTCAATGTTTTGTGCTCTTCTTGTACATTTAATAAATTTTACCTGGGTGTCATTTGAATACATTTCAATAAGTTTCTCCTGTACTTTATTATAGCTGTGATCCAAAACTTCCGCATAAACCCCTATTTTTCCTTTGGTAATATATTTCCTATATATGTTTCCCATTTCCTCATAACCTGTTTCAGCAATAAAAATTATCCTTTTTCCATGTAGTACTTTGAATTCTTCTGTTTTGTTGTTTCTTAAGATGATCTGAGCCTTGTATTTATTCACTATTTCCTCTTTAATTGAGTAATAGTCAACCAAATCTTCTTTCACGGAATGTATGGTTGCCATTGTATCGTCTTCTTCCATATTATATAAACCCAAAATATCGTTATACTTATTTCTCGTTTTTTCGGAAACAGAATCCTCACCATTTTCTATTCTGCTTAAAAAAATCGGCTACTCTTTTTTCCCCCCTCTCATGTAATCAATTTCAAACCTATATTCACCCAATTTCAACAACCATCGTTGATGCCTGGGAGACATATCCTTTCCTTTGTATTTAGAATGCAAACACTTGATCGGTTGGTGATTGGTGAGAAACTAACACTCCACATAATTACCAGGAACCCTTTGTCCGTTGCGGAATAATTTTTTTCATGATTATTCAGAGTTCTCGATGCCTGTGTGTCCTTCCTGTGACAGTACCGCACCAATAGCGTAATTACACGCATCCGTTGTTAGGGTAAATTGTTTTTCAAAATACAGGTAGAATGTGTACTGATTAATGCTTTTAATTTCTCAAATGCTTCGACGTAGGTTGGATCCTTTGTATTAGTTTTTACCCCTTTTTCAAGTATTTTGTAATTGGCTGTGCCATTTTGGTCCTAGTCCTTAATACATTTTCTAGAATACCCAGTTACTCCCAAAAAAACTTTTTATTTGTTTTTCGGTTCTTGGCAATTCTAAACTTTCAATCACTTTAATTTTATTAGGATTTAGTTTCATGCCATTCTTAGTTAGAATGTGGCCCAGAAATTCGGTTTCTCTCCTCAAAAAATTGCACTTATCTTGAATTGCATTTTTAAATTTTTACTGCGAAAATATCTTCTATTGGTTTTATGTGTTCGGCCAATGAAGTATTAAAAATCAAGATGTCGTCCAAATATACGACACAAGTTCTATTAATGTGTTCTCTTAAGATTTCATTCATTAATCGTTGGAAAGTGGCAGGCGCATTTTTTAGGCCAAAATGAATCCGTAATTCATTCTAATGAATTCGTAAAGACCATGTAGCGCAACAAATGCCGTTTTCCCCTATCTTATTTTCTGGCTAAAATTTGATGATATCGCTTGGCAAGATCCAACGTGGTAAAGTATTGGGCTCTTCCTAATTTGTCCAATATACAAGGTGGGCCATAAGGGTGTTGGCGGTTTAAATATTCAATTAAAAAAAAACTACGAAACATAAAAAAAATATATTTGTATTTTTAAAAAGTAGTAGCATGGGAATTTTTAAGACTTAAAAATAATGTTGTCCAAATGGCTTCCCTCGGCTGCTTGACACTCTTGGAACCGAAGTCGCAAATTTTGGAAAACTCGTTGAAAAGTTGTTCTCGGTATTTTGTTACTTTCCTGAATAATGTTCCTCTTCAACTGTTCTAAATTGGGCGGATTATTCTCGTAGACTACCGATTTGAGGTAGCCCCATAGAAAATAATCGCATGGAGAGAGATCGGGGCTACGTGGGGGCCATTCAATATCCCCCCTTTTCTTTTGACATCCAAAGACTGACTTCTCTTACGTGTTGACTGTTGCAGATTTCGCTGAACTGAAACACGAACACGCTCCACAATGTCGGCTGATCTTGCAGAAACTGGGCGACCACGAACCGTAATTGGTACTGTTGAGCCGGTTGTTTAGAACATTCTGATCCATTTTCGTATCACATTGGCGCTTGGAACTTCACTTAAATCGTGTAAACCGTGTTCATGCCGATACAAACGTCGTGCAGTAATCACTGATTTATTGTTTTCGTAATACATTCGGACACAAAATACACGCTGCACTCCCGTGTACGGCTCCATGGCGACTAAATTTCCAGGAAGCGGCGCAGCGAACAACATACCCCCCCGCCACCCCGTGCCGGGCGTTACCGAGAAATTGAAGAATTAAATCGCCAACACTCATATGGCCCACCCTGTAGAATCTATATTTGGCATATATATTTCCTATATCCACTACTATACGATATTTTTTCTCGTCTGAGTTATCTATTTTCTTAGTTACAACTATGAGGGGACTGGAATATCTGGAGTAACTTTTCTGAATGATGCTCTGCTCTTTCATTTCTTTGATCTGTTTTCGAACTTCCTTTTCATGCTGGGGTGGGTATCTGTACAATTTTGAACTTATTTGATAGGGCTTCGTGGCTTTAATTTCATGCTGTATTTCAGTAGTATTTGTTAATTTATCTCCTTCTCTAAATAGTAAATTATTGAACCGCTTTAGTAGCGTTGTCCTTTCTCTATATTCTTCTATATTAAGGTGATCTAGTTTTAATCCGTCCAAACTAAAATTGGTGGTTTCAATGGCATAAACTTAGTTAAAATTGTAAGGGTTATTAAAAATTTATTTTCCTTCCGATTTAAAATTATTTTAAATTATGTTAAAATTATGAAATGTTAGAATATCTATTCCGATTATAAAATCATACTTCCTTCCCGTGAAAGGTGCTGCCTTCCATCTTACTCTTGCGTTACTAGGTAAATTAAATTCCTTTGATGCTACGGTGCACACTTCATTCTTTATTATGTGTAAATAATATTGGGTCCTTTAATTCATACTTTGAGAAATCTTGTATTTCACTATTAATTAAACTAAAACTCACTCCGGTATCTACCAATGCACTGCAATTCTTATTGTTGATCTTTTTAGTTATTTTGGGTAACCATTCTGAGGACGTTTGATAAAAAAATACAATGTTTATTTCTTCTTCTTCTCTATTGTCTTTTGGTTGAGTTCTTTCCTGGCTTTGCCTATCTGGGATTAAGCGATTTTGGCCAATTTGCTAATTAGGGTGTCCTGCCAATTGAAATCTACATACTCCTATTAGATTCAATGTTATCAATTTCCATTGGTTCGACCTGACCTTACCTAAATGGGTTCTGGCGATATTGGCCCGGATCCTGTCTAGGGTTTCCTGTCTTTGGAAAGTACCCGAATTTGAAAATTTATTAAAATTATTAATCCTTCCATTATTAAAATTATTATTTAGCCTATACTGTCCTGAATAATTATGTTTTGTAACGTTGTGATAGTATGGAAGGATTTCAGTTCCATTGTCCTTCTTGAAATGGACTAACAAATTTATTACCTAAATTTTGATTCCTATTTCGATGATCATTCGGTGGATTATTAAATCGTTGTCCCCTTTCCTGATATCTATTATTCCATACATTTGCCGATTTTCGATCTAAACTTCCTATACCCTGGTCTGATACAACCATCTTCAAAACTTCTACTCATTAATATTTTCAAAATATTATTTAAATTCCCTTCATTATAAAGTTTATCTAATAAAACTCCCTGAGTCATTTCTTTTATAGTGTTTATTAATAAACTCTCCATGTTGCTCAGGTCAATGTAAGGGTCACCTCTTTAATACACTATCAGTTCATCTGATTTATATTTAATATCTTGTATATCTAACATAAGTTCACTTACATTATTTACTTTAAGGTTAGCGACTTTCTTGTAAAGATGATGCGGCTCCACGCTGGGACGATATCATAATTTCAGAGTTTTCTTAATAAGCTGCCAGTTGTCTGGTTCTGGGATGTTGATGATTGCATGCTTTGCAGGTCCTTGTAGAATTTCTGTAGGAAATTGTTTGAACTGCCTCCTTCATTAGCTCCTCGTTGTTTATTGTAGATAATAGATATTCAATATTGCTAAAGACTGAGTTTGCTGTTATGTCACCAGCGCCGGTGAAAGTGGGCAAGCTATTAATTGTCTTCATCATGTTGTCTCTGGTGTTTCCATTTACTCTGCTCATTAGTTCCTGGTATGCTTGTCTCATAACCTCCAACTGTTGATCTCGTCTAGCAAGCTCTTCGACTACATCCACTATTGAGGCTGCTCCTCCATGATGAGGCTGCTCCATATTGAGGCTGATCTTAATTGAGGCTGCTCCTCCATGAGCCTTCTTTGGTCAAATGCGTGTTGTTTTCTGCTTCTACTGATTTCGTTGAATTATTTTAAGCAGTTTTTCCTGCTTTTTTTTGTAGAGATTTATTTTATTTTCTGCAGTGCCCACTTTTGATTATACATAAGTTGTCCCTGCACATTGGAGGTGTTAGCTGTAAACAATTTTATTTGGATGTCACTTCACACTAGTGGGTTTTTACTTTAATATGAGTAAATTTAATTTAAATAAAATAAATCTCTTACTTTATTATTTTAGTTTACACTGTACGAAAAAATGTTCTCACAATTGTGGTTTTGTTTGTTAACCGTAACCGCGTTTTATTTAGTGGTGTTTACTTGTGCTCATTTTAATTGTTCACTAAGTTTATGTATTCGGATCCTTCAGTTTTATTACACGCAGGATTCAGAAAATCACACACTTGTTTAGTACTTTGGGGAAAAACGTATTTTCATTTCAATGAATTCCTTATTAATTAAAAAATTATATATATTTTTTTGGAATCCTACCGACTGCGCCATTCAAAATAACGAAACGGTGTTTTGTTATTTTTAAAAAAATTCAACACGTTTGATCCAATCAAGGCGGAAGACCTTGACCTTACTTTTAACCAATTCTCTTTTATAATTACAATTTTGCGTACTATCCAAAACAACAATGTTGGTTTATTTTATTTAAAATTATTTGGAAATATTATATGTTTCGCAATGTACCGAAAATGGTAATTGACATTTTGCTTTATTAATTTTGTTTAAGAATTCCTCCAATTTATCGCAACGTGGTCAGTGTTTTTATATGTAACTCGCGTTCTTCGGTTGGTAAACGATCCATATTCGTAAATAGCAAACCCTACACTAAATAAATAACACTTCAGATGACAGGTATTTAACAGCTGACAGCCTTGCCACGCCGTTGGCTTTGAAACCGCTAAACGGATAACCCTGTATATGGCGCTGTTGCTTTAACAGGAGAATTTGTCTTTAGTTTAAGAACGGTGAGTTTAACGACTAAGAAAAGAGATGTAGCGAAAGACCGAATGCCTATGAAGACGCGAAATGGGAATCATTGTTGAAGGAAGTTTTTTGCTAATATTAAGGAGGACCGCGAGTACGTTAAACGTGACACAATTAGCAATTTCACATCGCTTAATTTCCTCGAGAATGATTCAAAAGGAATGAAATTGCCTTCAAAACGAACTAATGCCTAGAAATTTTGTTGAACATTGAATTTGCATACGCGAAAAGATGCTTGCAAGGCATAAACAAGTTTTTGCCTCGTGTAGTTACTAACGGTGAAAAGTGGATCGATTCACATCCCAAATAAAAGCAAATCATTGCGATCACGTGGCCATCATTCAATATTGACAGCCAAATCGAAGGTTAATGAAAAATAAAGCTGATGTTTTGTGCTTTGATGTGTTTTTATTTGGTGCTCCAAACGAACAAAGTCATTACTGAAATCTCTATCGAACACAATTGATGAGATTGAAATTAAAACGCTCCCACTACTGCTTAAGACACAACAAAATTATTCCAAGCTCATCCATATGTCGCAGCGCCAGTCAAAACTTACTAAGAAACTTTCAATTGGGAGAGAGTTTCCTTCAAATTCCTATTATCAATTGTCCTCAAGTGAGCAGAGTGTGAGCAGTGCTTCATATTGAATGAAAAATCAACAATTTCGTCGATTCTAGGAAAGCTTCAAAAGACCAGGCTTTTAGGCGATAGTTGCATTCTGCCACAAAAATGGAAAAAAGTGATGGCTAGCCATGAACAATGTTTTGAATAGTAAGTGTCTACGTAATTTTTCGCAATAAGTGACAAATTCGTAACAAATACCGGTCCAATATATTTTGTGGTTATTATCTGGGTAAACACAAAAGTGTCTAATAACCCAACTTCAAATTATTTTATTTTTTTCCAGCTAATTTCGTATAATATTCTTTCTTAACTTAAAGACAAATCCTTTAAATAACTTAATTTCCCGCAAAATAGCCGAATTTGCAATATAAAGCAATCACATGTCCAACTATAGACCTGGCACTTCAATGCAAACGAAATTAATAATGCGAAAATGAGTATTACAGTAATTATAAAAAAAATATTTGTTAAAATCTATGGAAACTGACATTCTTTCACGTCCAGCAGAAGTAGTTCAATGGAATTTCCTCTTTGTCTATAAAGAGACACCGCTTTCTACAGCCGGACTTATAAAAGTGGAAAAAAACCTTCAGACTTTAATGGACAATTATAAAGGGCTGTTTCCTCAATGATAATGTTATTCTGGCTTACACTGATCGACAGAGATTATGAAAAAGCGATTTATTTTAAAACAATGAAAAATCCTTACTTTGGTTTTTGGTGGTTTGGTTTGTCATATCAATTTTATAAAAGCATTCCTCAGTGTGAAATTTTCGACACAATATATTCTTGAAATACGTTTCAGTTCTTCTTGAATAACCTCTGCTTCGGCATGTTGAGAATCCTTATCATCATTTAAAAAAAGGTCGGCAAAACCACATAGAATTGAATGTTACTGGTCCAAAATGTTTAGCGAATATGTTTGTGGAAGGGATTTGAACAGAGAATATAATTTACAATTTTAGAGCAGCTTGGTGTTATTTAAAAAAGCGAAAAGTGGCTAGAAAACTGAGATAGGAAATATCCGAGAATATCCGTAAAATATTTATGAAATGTTATGTGTCGAAAATTTGACATTGAGGTACGGACTTATGAAATATGATGAGGACTTATAAAAATTAATGGATGATTGATGGGGAACTCTTGTCTTTGACAATACCTAGTAAAATTGTGTAACATTATAAGCTTGTATAAAACTTAAATAAAATAGGCATCTGTTATAGGACACTTTTTTATTGGAGATTCTACCACAAAAATTTTTATTACAATTTTCTGTTCATTTCTTGACGTATTGTTTACACATATACGAGGTGTGTTAAAAAAATTAGATGAACTTTCAAATTTCACGGGCTACAAACATTCGACTTTCGATTGTTATTATTTTTTTACGTCGATACACTTGTCTCGAAGATATGCTGACGGGTTTATTCATATAGCATGTTTAGTTTTTTTTTGTGAGAGGCACAAATAAAACAAGTGTTTTGCGTGTACGGCAATTTTCTGCTATTGAAAAAAATGGATCAAAGAAGTTGCATCAAATTGTGTAAAAAATGGAATTAAGTGCTCAAAAACAATTGAAATGTTGACAGTGACATACGGTGAAAGTACTCTGAGTCAAAAAAAAAGGTTACAGTGGTACCAGCTTTTCACAGAAGGTCGAGAAGATGTGAATGACGACGCTCGCTCTGGACGCCCCAGTACATCGATAACCGATGAAAATGTTGAGAAAGTGAAGAAAATTGTTATGAAAAATTTTCGAATCACAATTAGAGAAGTTGCTGAGGATGTCGGCATATCGGTTGGCTCATGCCATGCAATCTTTTCGGAAATTTTGGGCATGAAGCGTGTTGCAGCGAAAAATGACTGAATTTTGACCAAAAACAACATCGCATGAACATCGCTCAGGAATTGTTAATTGACGTCAGCGATGATCTAAATTTGCTTAAAAGGCTCATAACTGGTGACGAATCATGGGTATATGGTTATGACATCGAAACCAAAGCCTAATCGTCCCAATGGAAGAGTCCAGGAGAGCCAAGACCAAAAAAAGAACGTCAAATTCGATGAAATGTCAAAGTTTTGCTCACTGTTTTCTTCGATTACCATAACGTAGTGCATAAGGAATTCTTACCACAAGGTCGTACGGCAAATAAGGAGTATTACCTTGAAGTTATGTGCCGTTTGCGTGAAGCAATACGAAAAAAGCCCGGAATTATGCAAAAAAACACAATTTTGTATCATGATAATGGACGCTTCCACTTATCTTTGCTTGTGAGAGATTATTTGGCCCAAAAACAACACGGTTACCATGCCTCAGTCACCGTATTCATCAGATTTGGCCCCCTGCGACTTTTTCCTGTTCCCAAGATTGAAGAAACCCATGAAAGGAAGGCTTTTTGCGGCGATTGAGGAGATAAAAACCGAATCGCTGAGAGAGCTCAAAGACATACCAACAAGTGCATATCAGAACCGCTTCGAGGATTGGAAGAAACGCTGGCACAAGTGTACTATATATGAGGAGGACTACTTTGACGGAGATAAAATAGAAATTGATGAATAAATAAATATTTTTTGAGAAAAATGAAAATTCTCTTTATTTTTTGAAACACCTCGTAAAAGGGAATATAAAATTATATTTATATTTCCTTTTGAGATGTTATCTAAGTATCCTTTTCTCCTAAAAGTTTTCCATTCTGTTTCGGTCTTCTTTGTGACAAGTTACTTGTAAACATTTTTTTTTTTTTTTTTTTTTTACTATTATTATTATTTTCATACAATTATTATTAACAGTGTTTATAATGCCTCTGCGCCTTATAGGCTTTAATAGAGGCAAGTTGGCAAAATTAATAATATTCAAGTTAACATTTAAAAATCTGATGAAGAGGCCCAGCGTAGCCTACTTTTTGCTTTGTCAGCTCAAGTCTACATCTTGAAGGTACTAAGTTTAGACGCTGACGTGTATTTACTTGGGATTTGGCAAAATGTTGATGAAATGTTATAAATGCATTACCAAATTGACCCCCAGATTTGAACACAAACAAACAAAGGTTTTGCTTATATACTCCTTTTACGGGAAGAACACTTTTAGCATAATTCTTAAACAAATTAACGGTAGGAAACTCTATTGGCAAGTTGTAAACAATTTTTAATGATTTATTTTGTGCACTCTGCAAAGATTTCAGACAAATACAATTTTTAGCGGCATATACTATTGGTATATACACCAGATGACAATGGATTAAAGCATAATAGAATCGAAGTTTGGTTTCTGTTGACAATTTATATTTAAACTTCCTTAGAATTTCAGTCGTTGACGAAATTTTTGTGTTCAGCATTTCAATATGCATGTCCCAGGAAAGGTTGTAAGAAAAATGAATGCCAAGATATTTAACAAATTTTGATTCAGTTACAGTTTCGCCATTTATACAAACTGACATCTCTGGTTCTCTTTTTATTAAATATGGTCGGAATCGCACAAGCGTTGTCTTACTACCATTTATGTATAATTTGTTAAGTCGAACATATTCAAATAAAATTGAGGCATCATATTCAATCTGCGTTTTCAACACTACCGGATGTTTATAATTGTGTAAAAGGCATATGTCATCAGCAAATATGAACATCTTTTCATAAAAATTTATATTTTTCAAATCATTAATATACATTTGAAAAAGCAACGGACCAAGTACCCTTCCCTGTGGGACGCCACACTTTACTGGTTTAAAATTGCTTGTACTTTGTCCAATTCGCGCATAATGTCTTCTATTTTTTAGGAAATCTTCCAGAAGTTGTATTGTTGACTCTTGTTTGCCAATGAATCTAAATTTTTTAATTAAGATTGAATGATCAACTAGGTCAAAGGTTTTCCTTATGTCGAAAAAAATTCCTGCTACTCCACTAAATCCTCTGTCAAGTCCATCACATATCTCATTAACCACACTAACTACTGCCGCTTCCGTTCCATAACCTTTCCGAAAACCAAATTGCCTATGAAATATTATATCATGTTTTTCCAGATAGTTAGATAACTGATTAAACATGAGTTTCTCAAATATCTTACTTATATTTGACAACAAAGAGATGGGCCTATACATATTAACATTTCTGCCATCGTTAGCCTTTGGTATAGGTATAATCTTGTGGATTTTTAAAATATCAGGAAAGCTTGAAGTTTCAACCATACTGTTGAATATCTTGGTCAATATCATCGATATAGTAGGTTTCCTTGTCAACAGCACTTTAATCGATATTCCATCATGTCCGGATCCTTTACATTTTGGCAAGTTACTCAGAATTGATTCTACTGTAGTAGTATTCACTGAAAGTCGAACCACTATGTGACAATGTTCGCAAGTTATTTATGTCGTCATCAACATTTACAACAATGGCATTACACAGACGTTGTACAGTGTTATAAAACATAAACATTTCTTTCTGACAAAGTCCGTTCACAAAAAGCCTTCTGCGGCATTCTAAGCATTTCTGCAGCCGAAATTCCATTTCGTACACGAAACTTAATGCATCTTCTTTGTCCGACAAAATCACATATTGTAAAAACCGACGAAATCAATATTTTCGTCTCACAGAATCAAATATAGTTCAAAGACTAATTACATTTATGATTTTAAATTTAATACATTGCTGCCAACTAAGAAATTTGTTTTGTGAAGTTCGACATATTTATTTAAATTGAAAACTGGTTTTACTTTCTGAAGGCAAAAGTACTTCCAAGAAATTGCATTGCGTTTTGAAGGTTTTGCTTATCATGCCAATTTCAGAACAACTTCCAAGCGGCTTTTTTTTAAAAATTTTTTCTATATGAAAAGTGTATTCATACAGAAAATTCTGCCTGAAAACTGTCTTCAATGATTATTTTCTAGATGAAAAGTTTTTTCATGACGATTTCCTATACCGCGTCTTTATACACAAAATTCCATATGAAAAATGTGTAATTATTCTTGTTTATATAAGAAGTGTTTTTCCATGATTCTATATGAAAATTGTCTTCCATGACACTTTTCTATAATTAAATAACTAATTTAGTTTGGTAAGAATATTTATTTTTCAACAATAATAATGGTGATAATAATGAATGACATAAATACAAAAAGGCAATAATATTTAGAACAATATGTAACAATATTTGTGCATATAGAAGAAAATTCCAGGAGACATTTTTTGATCGTGGAAAAAAGTTTGTCAGCATTGTCAGCTTTTGTTGTGTTGACTTCCAACACTGAAATGGTAACTTATGTTTTTACGGCATAGCATGTTCAAAAACGTATATTTGCAAAATTATAAAATTGTGTCTTTTGTTATTATTAGGTGCGCAACTAAGTTCCCGCTGTTTGCCTACAGATGGCGCCAGCTGTAAGTGCTAGTCGATTCTGCCGCAACCTAAACGTCATGAGCCAGGCTTAGGCATATGGTAAACATATCGCCTCGACACAATAGTGATTTTCTTTTGACGCCATTTTCTTTTGGTTGTGTAAATAGGTACGATTTTGTACCAAATAATCCACATATGCGGGAAGTATTGATTTTCTTCTCTCAATCGAATCGACGGCTGAAGCTCATCGAGAGCTTAAAAAAGTTTACGGAGATGCTGCTTTAAGTGAAACAACGTGTCGACATTGGTTCCGAAGGCACTGATTTGACGGCAATGCTTGATGAAGGTGGGAAAAATAGTACCTAGCGATGGGCAATACTTTCAATGAATCATTTGTAAACATGCTTTCATAGTAAAGTTGCATTTTTGTAAAGAAAACGGCAATAACTAATAATTTACTTCACAAGTTTGCCTTTTAATAAATATACGAGTATATGTATGTTAGAAAAATTTAGCTTTAAATTTTATCACCATTTTTTGTTATGTGTAATTTCACCGTGAAAAGTTAGCATAGTACCGGCCTTAAGCTAGGTACTATCTTCATTTCACATGGAAAGAAACCAACAAATCGTTTATTTGCTCGTGAAAGAATTTAACGGCGTTGCCAGCTTGAAATCGGATCCGCTTATGATTTTACGTCGTAATAAATTTTAAATTTTCAGCCTTTATTAGAGAAAATGCTACTAAAATATTTACTTCAGAAAAAGACTTATGACTCAATCAATATTATTAAGGGTAATTTTTAACATTGATAAGAACATAACATAGAACACTGTCGATGATGCTGTTCTCTTGTAAGGAAGGCGATCTTATTGCTCGTGCATTTTTTTCATTTTTGTGCTAGAAAACTTCTGAGCATAGTCTACAATAGTTAAGGATAATTAGAAGTAAAGAGGAGTAGAGGCACAAATGTAATTTTTACCCATCAAATGGAGCTCATATTCTAATTTTTTAATAACATACATATAAAATGAGACGCATCTGTCTGTTGGTGGCTTTATTATCGGATTATCTAGGTATGTGTTTTCTTCATGTGCGTTATTCCATCCATCCAGAAAAGTTACATTTTGTGGACTGGTGTAACTCAATCAAACATGCTACTCAAGACGTTCTGGTTTTCTCTATGTGCACCGTAATACTGCACAAACATGGCGACTATGAATTAAGACAACTCTTTTGTCGTGTCTCCAACCGGTTTAATAGCCTGCACGACAATTGTTGTTGCAAGGAGCAAAGTATCCAGAGATGGGTAATGGTAATTGTAATATTACCTAATGTGATGGTTGGTATATGAGATTGTCAAGAGTTTGATCGTGGCTTGGAGCTGTTGTAAATTCATGTATATTTCTCTCCTGATACTGCTGACGACTATTACTGACTTTACTATTACTTACCATTGTATCCAAAAAGTGAGACAAGTTTTTATTTGTACATATTTATCCAAATCCATTTCATCACCTTTGAAGTTCCTCGGACACAATACACTTATACCAACATATTTTTGTTCCAATTCTCTAAGCGTGCCATATAGTTAGTTTATATGGCCTTCAAAGAGCTCAGCGCTCTCTTCAGTCTACTCAAGACGGTGTTTTCGAAACGGTATTTAGAGTTTGAGAAATTGCCAGATTGCTGGCGAAAAACTCCTGAACTTTTTCAAAATATGTGTGTTTGGTGCCAACTGAGATTTCAAAATATCTTTTAGAATGGTGTTGTCAAATTTGTTTGAAATGACAACACCATCAGCAACATCTCTAATTGTCAGTTGATGATTCGACTCTCGAATTTGTTGGTTCGCCGGTAGAGATTGATTGCCGTCAGGGTGCCCTTCGTCTTCAACTCATTTAGTTAGTTAGTTTCAGTTATTTGTGAACATTTCTTTATGACAAAGTCTGTTCACAGAAGGTCTTCGGTCGCATAAGAACACCTGCAGCAGAAATTCCATTTCATAAACGAAATTTAGTGCAGCTTCTTTGTTTAACAAAATCACATTGTACAGGGTGGGCCATATGAGTGTTGGCGATTTAATTCTTCAATTTCTCGGTAACACGCGGCGCGGGGTGGCTGGGGATATGTTGTTCGCTGCGCCGCTTCCTGGAAATTTAGTCGCCATGGAGCCGTACACGGGAGTGCAGCGTGCATTTTGTGTCCGAGCGTATTACGAAAACAATAAATCAGTGATTACTGCACGACGTTTGTATCGGCATGAACACGGTTTACACGATTTAAGTGAAGTTCCAATGTGATACGAAATGGATCAGAATGTTCGAAACAACCGGCTCAACAGTACCAATTACGGTTCGTGGTCGTCCAGTTTCTGCAAGATCAGCCGACATTGTGGAGCGTGTTCGTGTTTCAGTTCAACGAAATCCGCAACAGTCAACACGTAAGAGAAGTCAGTCTTTGGATGTCAAAAGAACAACTTTACGATGAATTTTGAAACGTGATTTGCATTTGAAGGCTTATAAGATTCAGATAGTCCAAGAATTAAAACCCGATGATGCCAATAACCGACTTAACTTTGTCAATTTGATGCTAGAGCGGTTCAACAATTTCAACAACGTGATTTTTAGTGATGAGGTCAATTTTCACCTTAATGGCCATGTGAACAAGCAAAATTGTCGGTTCTGGTCCGAGACTAATCCCCGACGCTTGCATGAACGTCCACTTCACAGCCCTAAGCTTGTCGTGTGGGCTGGGATAACGTCAACCGGTATTATTGGACCATACTTTTTTGAGGACGAAAGAGGGCATGCGATGACGGTTAGAGCGAACAATTATTGCAACATGCTAGCAGACTTTTTGGTGCCAGCTTTGCAAGAACTTCAAGGCAATACCTCGAGGATGTGGTTTCAACAGGATGGGGCCACATGTCATACGGCTAGGGTATCCATAGAGCTGCTGAAAAATGTTTTTCCTGGAAAACTCATTTCGAAAAGGGGGATATTGAATGGCCCCCACGTAACCCCGATCTCTCTCCATCCGATTATTTTCTATGGGGCTACTTCAAATCGGTAGTCTACGAGAATAATCCGACCAATTTAGAGCAGTTGAAGAGGAACATTATTCAGGAAAGTAACAAAATACTGAGAACAACTTTTCAACGAGTTTTCCAAAATTTGCGACTTTCCAAGAGTGTCAAGCAGCCGAGGGAAGCCATTTGGACAACATTATTTTTAAGTCTTAAAAATTCCCATGCTTCTACTTTTTAAAAATACAAATATATTTTTTTATGTTTCGTAGTTTTTTTTTTAATTGAATATTTAAACTGCCAACACCCTTATGGTCCAACCTGTATAAACCGACGAAATCAATTATTTTGTGAAGTTCCACATAGCTGCATAATTCAAATTGCAAACTGGTCTTACTTTTTTAACACACAAAAGTACATGCAAGAAATTGCATTGCGTTTGAAATTATTTAAAGTTTTCCTCATCATGACAACTCGAGAAGGATTTCCAACTGGCTGTTTTAAAAAAATTTTCTTTTCTATATGAAAGATGCCTTCTTACACAAAAATTCTATACCAAAAACGTCTTCAATGTTTATTTTCTAGACGAAAAATGTTTTCCATGACACTTTTTATATGAATGGTTTTTCCACACCTGTGTATTTACCGCCTCTTCTGACATTTTCCTATATGAAGAGCGTATTCGTACACAAAATTCTATATTGAATATGTCTTCAATTATTCTTTTCTATATGGAAAGTGTTTTTTGTGACTCTTTTCTATACGAAAATTGTCTTCCATGACATTTTTCTGCATGAAAAGTGTTTTCCATGATACCTTTCTGTATAAAAAGCGTCTTCCAGCGTCTTTCAGACAGAAAAGTGTCTTTCATGACACTTATGTACGTATGGGAATCGCCATTACGTCTTTAGGTCGCGTTGAGCAGTTGTAATTGCTGAAATTCCTATAAGCTGACAGAATTTTTATGACACCAAAATGAAAATTAAAAAATATGACAAAGTGTTGATATTACCAAAGAAATTCTCATCCATCCAATGAATGAGAAATGGGAGAGCTTCGCACATTCAGTGAGCTTACACACGTGCTATTTATGAACTTACTTAACTGGATCTACAGTTTTACGATGATTCCCAACGTCAAACACATCGAGGTGATCGCTGCTGTACGCGGGATTGAAGGCTCGATCGTTTGTACGAACGATAATCGCGTTTATTAACCATAGTGCCACGGTCGGTCAAATTGCTGCTGTCCTTCACTAATTTTCGGATATAAACCAAAGCTTTTGGTGGTTAATGCATTTTGGAAAGTTGTCAAAGATTGCCAGTTTAGGGCAGAAAATCAGATCTTGCATCAGATCATAATTTTTTCTCAAATTTGGATGACAATATTTTCGAATATTGCAGTGTGAAACTCGCAACAGATTATGATTTATTAAGTCAAACACAAAAATAGATGTGGGAAGAAATCCTTTTAATTTTTATTTTTAATAGTCAGCAATAGTTGCAGGCGTGGATATTGAGAAAATTGTGGAAAGATGATTTGTTATTGAAAAATTTTACATGTATGAGGAGGCCATGATTTTAACGCAATGACGTGGCGCTTCGTCCACGGTACTATGGATCGCTATTCTTGGTGGAGGGTGCATATAGATTTGACCCATACTATGGCTTTGGTGTATATGTACTTATTATTTCTTGACCACTTGTCTTATTTTCATCATTCCATATTACTGCCTTCGCCTTGAAGCTGCTCTTTTTTTCAGTTTTCAGTTTTTAGTTTTTTCAGTTTTGTTCTGGCAATTAAACATGAACACATCCCTTCTCTGTTGGACACCACTGAAATGTATGTGCGTGCGAGTGTTCTGCCCCCACCAAAGAAAAAAACTCAATCTCTTAATTATGAGTTTAGTCTTTTTGGGTTTGGGCTGATGCTGCTGCCTGCTGCCGGCTGCTGTTTGTTTGTATACCCAAAACAATCGTAATAATTGAGTTGTCTACCTAAAGCATGCGACGTCGAACAATGTGGGACTCCTTTCTTCATCTCTCAGGTTCATTCCTTGGGACAACAACGTTCATTATTGCCTTTCCTTGCAGTCAGCATTTTTACGATCATCATATGATGTTTTCGCTGCTGGTGCAGATGAGATCATTGACTAAAGGGAATATTCCTGATTGTGTAGAGAACAACAAAAGCAAACAGAAAAATAAAACGCTAAACTCATCTGGAATTGGCGGCATCTAAACAGTTTCGTCAGGGTACAGTCTGATTGAGACATTAGTGGTTTTTGGTACAGTGGTTTTTTTTGCATGCTGATACATTATTGTGAGAGTTTTTATGTCATTAAAGAAAATTCAAATGGCATCAAAGTGGAACATTTGAAGTAAATCCTAGATAACTTTCAAAAGATTCGGAGAACTGGTATTTCATATTTTTTAATTTGTGATGCATTTCATATATAGATTTAGAGAACGACACATGTGGGGAGCGACTATTCCAAATAATATATTTATATCCTGTACCGCATATTATGCAGTGTATGTTGATGTAGTAGAAGTCATAGACCCAACAAAATGTATACCCATTAATTCAATCACTTTCCGTCCATGTATAAGCTTGTCTGTCCATGTATTCTTAAGAATACCGAACAGGTTGCAATTGTAAACTATTTTCGGCAAATGTTGCCACTGTAGTTTGACTGTCCCTAGGACGAAAAACTGAAAATGTGTATTCCAAGCTCATATATTGATACAGCCTCCACACAAAACGGCCGTTCAAGCCAAGTATATCACTTCTTATCATCACAGTTTTGTTTGAAATTTAACAAAATTTTGCATATAATAAATACTGTGTCAAAAAAGCAAGACCAATTTTTATATTTTTAAAAAATCTTTATTCGTCAAGATGTATTTAATCGCTTGCAAAGTATTGCTGCCCGGCAAAATACACATATGTCAACGTTGCTACCAATCTTCGAAGTGTGCCTAACAGTCCGATATGATCCGGTATGATCTACAGAGTGCGCTGCGATCCACCTCAATCAACTCAAAACGGCATCTCCGGAGCGACGTTTTTAACTTAGGAAATTGCCAGGAATCACGCGGTGCTAAATCTCGTAAATACGCAGGTTGTGAAGAAATATCAGCTCCATTTTTCATGAAGAGCTCGTGAAGAGCCAATGCGATGTAAGGCGAGGGAAAATCTTGGTACAAACGACAGGATTTGCCTACCCTTAAATCCACAACATATTCAAATCTCGTCTTCTGTAAACATGACATTTATAATGTGCTGAAAACATCTATGAAGATTATGATGACCTTTTTAAAAAAAATTTATTGTTTTTAGCAACAATCGAGATATGACGGGTCTGAATTCCAAAATAATTTTTAAAGTGAAGTTGATTGGTTCATTTGAAACGCCTACATAATCAAATTTTGAAAATGTTGGAAGTGACTTTCACCAGTGGATATTAGTGATGGGAAAGTGAACTTCTCGCCTACAATCCGTTCTCGGCTTTCTTTAAACGGTTTACACCACTTTCAAAAATTTCTTTCCAACAAAGTCTGTTCATCGAAGGTCTTCTGCTACATTTTAATTGTTTCCGAAACGGAAGTCTGATTTCGTAGGCAAAATTTAATGCAATTCCTTTTCTCAACAAAATCAAAATCAATCGAAGGTCTTCTGCTACATTCTAATTGTTTCCGAAACGGAAGCCTAATTTCGTAGGCAAAATTTAATGCAATTCCTTTTCTCAACAAAATCAATTATTGTCAAACTCGCCGTAATCATATTTTGCGTCGTACAAAATTAAGCGCTGATCAAACATTAGTAAAATTTATAATGTGAAGTTTTGGTGCATACGAGTGTCTGTCAAAGTGCTGCCAACTTAGAAAAAACAGAGATTTGGCATATCCGCGTAAATTAAGTTAACAACTTATCTCACTTTTTGAATACAGTAGTACATTCTGTCAAAAAAATTACTGGGAATTGGTCAATAAAACACACAAAATATATTATTATTCAATCAAATTTATTGTAGCGCCCTAAAAGTGGGTCCCTTTCGAAATAATACACCTATGCAAACGAAAATAAAACATTTTTCAAACAAGTTTTCCGAAAAGACTTTTGTTCTTGTGACGAGCCACCATTCATGTCTTAAATCGACTGAAAATGAGTTCCTTGAAGTAGTATTTTGAGTTCCAAGTAGGGTATGATGGTTGTTCATGATATTTGCAGAGTTGTTGATCAGAAATTCATACACAATGACAGCCCTGTCGGATAATGGTGTGTAAAATCCATGGATTTTCTTTCTACAAGTCTGGCCTTTTTAAAGCGCATAACGCTCCGATTACATTCACTTGGAATGCACAATACGCGATAATAAAACAGTCAACATAAATTTGGATTTTGACCGTTTTTGATATTTTTTCGGTTTTCACGCTATTCCGAAGCTGATGACTGATTTGCATTTTAAATTCATAACCTCATATCTCATCACTGAATTAACTCAATAGATTTTTGGAAAAAATCAAATTTTCGGCAACAGTCTGGCGGGACCGCTTTTCATAGATAAACAATCGTGTAAAATATCATGAATGTATGAATAATATGAATAGAGAAATGAATAATTGTGAGACGCATTAAGTTCAGGGGTTATTTCTGTTAAACTTAAATGATGATTTTTAATCATCATTTCCTTTACTTTATTGATGTTGACTTCAGCTGAAGACTTTGATGGCCGACCAAAGCAAGGCATATCCACCGCCACTTCTTGACCACTTTTGTATACACTGTACCACTCACAAAAATGTGTGTTTTTGATTAAGTGGACTCTGTGTAAACCTTCTATAACATTGTCAGCAATTCGGCACACGAAATTCCACTTGCAATATAAAATTTGAAATAATTTTTTGTCCAATATAGATGTAAAAATAGCAAAATAGAAAATAAAATATAACTGCAAAATCGAGAGCTGCCAACAAACTAACTGGCAGGTCGCTCTTAAACTCCGCATTGGCATAGGGGATAGTTGATGCCAACTGAAAGACACTCGCGTATTGAAAATGTGCAGTACATGTTTTGACATAACTTCCACAACTTTTATTTCAATTTGATTATATTAAGTGCATTCTAATGAGCCGGAACAACGTGATTCGTTTCAAGAAACGTGTAATTCTGGAATGCCCCTCTAAGATAGAAAATGATAATTTATTCGTTTATTTTCATTTCATTTCATTTCATTTATTTGGTCTATGGATATTTAAGTTTCCTTACAGACTAGCAATAGTACATTAATAAATACGATTTAAATACTTAAACTGAATAAAATGTTTTTGAACTTATCTCGAGATAGAGTATAATCAATTGAATTACATATCGAGTTATAAAGTCTCATAGATCTACGAAGAGGTTCATTGCAAGCATAGTTAGTAGAGTGAATATCAATATGGAACGGATAGTAATAACGCAATAAGCGTGGAGGAACATTAAATGGAATTAAAGATAATAAATCCGGACAATCAACAAATCCAGAAATTATGCCATGAAGAAACATTATTGAACAAATATCTCTTCTTGAGCTTAATAATTTTAAAGATAAAATAAGACATCTACTGGAATAAGGTGGGATTGGAGTTGAGAACCGAAAACAATTTAAAGCAAACTTCATAAATATTTTTTGAATTCTTTCAATATATATATATATTTTGCAAAAAATTTGAAGAGACTGGAAGTGGTACATATGTGGCCAGCCTTGTGCATTGCCGCAATGTACGCACTACTGTAGTGTTAGTGAAAATATGGCGGATAATTCGAACTTCAATATAAAGCGCTATGGCAGTACGATAACCGACTTTTATTTGGCCTGCAATTGAAGGTTATAAACTGGACGAAATTTGGTTTCAACAAGACTGTGCCACGAGCCACACAACACGACCGATTTTGTCTTTATTGCATGAAAAGGTTCCAGTAAGCGTAATTTCACGTTTTGGCGACGTCAATCGGCCACCAAGATTCAGCGTTTTCAGCGCCATTAGACTTGTTTTGTCTGGTATGTCAAAGACCGTGTTTACGCAGATAATCCTCAAACGTTGGAGCATTTGAAAACCAACGTTCGTCAAGTTATCGCCGAGATACCGCCCGAATTGTGTGGAAAAAATGGTCGAAAACTACCTCAGAAGGATCCGCTACTGCAACCAATCCAGAGGTGGTCATTTAAATGGCATTGTAGTTCGTACATAATTGCAATGTCCAAGCATTATAATGAAATAAATGTTTCATCAAAATCATAGCTATAGGTGTGTTTTATTTAACTTTACTTTTGAAACCGAAAAATGGTTACAACTAAGATGTATTTTTTAGAGATCACAATTTTTGGTCTATAAAAGTGTTTCGTCCTAACCAGTGTATGTGATTTCTTAACTGAAATTCATCCATATAATTTAAAGTTTTCACCTATGTAACCACTGTTACTGTAAATTCGCCTCACGTCTTCGATAACTAAATATAACTTACTTTGCTGTTTCCACATAGCATACGAATGTGAATTTACTAGAAGCGTCGCTGAATGATTTGACTACCTCCTAAATGTTTGTTGGTTTATGTGCGGGTGAACGATGAAGCACCCGGTCCTTTTCCCCTCCGAACACTCAGTAGTTGGTGCATGTTGTCTTATTCCTTTCGTATATTGGCATTGTCTAGTGCTGCAATAGTGTGTATTGTTGTTATCCGAGTACTCGGTTATATTTAGTAATTATTATGAAATAATATCAAATCCAAGCAAAAAAATTATTACAAACTCGTATGTTTGTTACACAATGAAAATTTAACATTTTTGGATCATTCAAATTTCAGCATTCAAATTATCAGTGCTTTTCCTTATTTCATCGACCTTCATAATGTCATCAGAAAATCTGTTGGAAATTACAAAATTTGTCGGCATATTTTGACAATATCAAAATCCAGAAACATTTCCTTATACTCTTATAAATTCCCTATTGTAAACTTTTGTATAAATATATAATATCAGTTGCATTTCTGAACTCTTATCAAATTTTGAATGTGTAGTAAAAACAATACTTAAATTAATACTCGAAATAAACCCATCGGAATAGTTTATATGGAGTTATATATTCATTGAATGAAAGAAACCTTCCGTACATATTGCAATGTCGCAATAGGAATCCTTTAGCTGTCTGTATCAATCAGACAGATTAATATCAATCAAATACCATTTCTATAAATATAAATAAAGTCTATGTAAAAAAAGCAGCCAAATAATCAGTGCATACTTATTCATGCAGTAAAAATGAAAAATTAAAACCAATCTTGGTAAAAATTGTAACAGCAATTTGACAAATTGGAATTATTGAAATATGGTCAAAATTTTATGTGAATGAATCTTTCAATTTCACTCACTTTTGCGTAGTTTAGAATGACTCTACCTACCTCTATTTTATCGTAAAGGTTTTCTAAAGGCTCGCGGCAATCCAAAGGATTAAAGCTTGTGTTGGTTGCATATCGGTATAGTTATGCTCCACTATGTGCCTTTACATTGATTGCAATTAAGAATTTGTATATCAAGTAAAATATTATTTTATAAAATCAAATATTTTGTTAATATTATGAAAGTATTTTCTTGTCTTTTCAGGTAAATTTCAATGTTACTAATGTGCCTACACAGCTAAGGTATGTATCGAGATCTCTGAAGTGTCGCTGATTAATTTCTAATGTTGTTGATCTCTTTGTATTTTCCGTAATAACAAATATCACAAAGAATTAGCGAAAGATTGTTATAATAGTATAATTAATTTAAAGCTAGGCTTTCCAGTGGGAATTTTATGGCAAATCAAACTTTCATACCATTTTTAATAAATTTTATATGGCATTTCTTCATGGAACAATTTAGTCCAGTTAATGTCTCAACGATATTCAATAAAAAAAAATTATACTACTTGACATGAAGCCGGGAAAACAGTGGCATTATTTGCAAAACAATTCGGCGAAAGATTATTTTCACGCTTCGGATTGATATATTGCCAGCCTAGATAATGTGATGCTGCGCTCATGGACCAAAGTAAACTCCGATAACCTGACAACGATTGAAACATTAGAAATTAATACTATTCATGTCACTCGAAATGCTGGAATGCGCATTGCAAATTTGAACCTAAGAATTAATCATGTAAAGTGGTGTCTTCGCTGGAGTGATTTTGGTAAAAAAGTTTAGGGTTTTTGTCATGCAAACTTGAATTCCACAAAATCTGTGCATTCCCAAAAAACGAACATTTTGGCTTCTCTCCTATTAGTACTATATAGTACAGTTCTGATATTATTGGGAAATCTACAATTTTATGAGATTTTTATCTGCCTTTTGACCCGAATTCCGACACTGTGCTTAGTATTTTTTAGTTTTATACGTTATTGGGGAATATTCATATTCAAAAAGTTCCACAGTTGATAGACTTCCACATAAGTATTTTTGAAAACTAATATTTTTCGACCCCACCAATAGTGTCAAAATATTTTCGGTATTAAAAAATATATGATTATGTTTCTCTAATGCTAATGCGGTATTTCAGAGTTAATCACATAATTTCGGATATTTCGATACCACAATTTCTCCGAACTTTACAATATGATATATCAAAAATTAGAGGTAACTAAAGACAGACGTTTCTACGTTACTTGAAGTCTATTCCACTGGCAAAAAAAAAATAGTTATGTTCCATATTGTAAATAGCAAATCTCACTCTAATTTGAAACGTAAAATCAAAAACTGTTAATTTTGTTTAGAATTTTCTCAATTTCATCTAAAAATTAAATTTTTAAATTAATTTTTAATATTATGTTAGAGGAAAAACAGTTGTGAAGGATCCAGAATATACATGCATATATTGGTTCGGAAAAAATTTAGTGGAAATGCTAATTAAGATTTCCAAGATTTCCAAGAATCGATAATTCAGGCAACAATTCTAAATAAAATTCATAAACGCCAACTCCAAAGCCGAAGCTTACGTGTTCCAAACTGAAGCCTATTAAAGAATTAATACACTTGATTGCCACCAGGAGCTCATTGATTGCAGATTGACCGATTATTTATTTCATAACTATCAAATTTTCAAAAACCAATGATTGCGTGAAAGTTTAAAGTGTACAAAATATACAACATTTCTTGCATGAAATAGAAATTTCATATACAGAAAAATTTCACTTATGGTCTTATTTTGAAATATACTTCTTTCCTCTGGTGTGCCCCTCATACAAATGGCATATCTGGTCCGTATATTATAAGATTCATATTCATTTCTTTCATTCAATTGCACAAACTTCAGTCCTATTAGGTAACCTCCCTTGCATATTGGCCGATTTAGGAAAATTTACTGGTTCTTATATAGTATAGAAGTATAGTAAATTACAATTCTATTTCTTTTATTGGTTTTTAATTTCGAGCAATATTATAGTCAAAATGCCCGTTTGGCACGTTGCTCACTTTTGAATCAATGTTGGGTGAAGGCATACAAGTATGAGAGTTAAATTACTTGATTTGGCCTTTTTAAATATTTTTACCACTTGTTCTTTAATTAAATCAATACGAAAATTTATGTGAAAGTCCCACTCTAATTTATATGTATATACGTTGATAAGTCACATCAGGTACATCATCCTCACCACTGCGAATTGTAATCCATGGTGATGGGTATATAAGTTTCGGGTCACTCGAATTTATGTTTCTGATCCAACTTTGCGACGGTTTATTTTTTTACATTTTACGACCAGTACGCAACCGAAACGAAAGCTTTGTTTTCTATAAAAAAAATATGTGTTTACGGTGCTATCGAAACTTTTCTTTGGGCTGGGTTGCAGCTCTTCACTAAAAATTCATTTTGGAACACTATTACAGAGGTGTTTTTTCCCACAGAATCTGAAGTTTTTTTTGCATTTATTTCTCACGAAAAATTGATATTTTAACAACTGATTGTTGTTAAAATATATATTATTTTGAAACCAAAATGGTTTTAAATGTAAAAATTGGGAATTTTTCACACAAGTCTTCAAAAAAAAAAAAAAAAAAAAATTATCAATGTGTACCGACAAACGGACGAAAAGTAAGAGAAGACTTTGCGTACTAAGATTTACCAGGGTTTAAAATTACTGACTGCGGTTTTTTAAATTAAAAGCAAGCGAATATTTTGCATACTAGACTTTACCAGTATTTGAAACCACCATCTGGCGTTTTTAAATTAAAAACCTTTTCTTCCAAGCTAATATAGTTGACATAGTTTATCTTGTAACCTCATACCTCGTAACCAATTCAGAAATTTCAGTCAGTTGAATTGACTTACATATTCCTTCAGCCAATGTCTTTTGAAATTGATTAAAAAGTTTGCGGAATGCCAGAGGTTGACTGGTAAATCGTTATATTAATATCAATAAATACTCAGAATTCATTTAGCATTTAAAATAGTTGAGTGAAAAGTATGAGTCCAGAAAGTACATAGGTTAAATTATGTAGTTTGTATGGGAAGTATTGGAAACGATGTAGTTATTCGATTGATTTTTTCACATCTTAACAAGCATTACATTAAATACTACTGACAAAAATGTAAGCTAATACAGTCAACGCATTAGGGTTCACAGGGTGACAGTTAAATTTTCCTAAATCGGTCAACATGCGAGTTACCCGAATGGACATGGTACCACAGTCCATTTTCATTCTCCGAACTTAATTCATCAAATGAATGATGTGTGCGAAATATGAATAAATTTCAAATTCGGGTTTCAAACTTGTATTTCATTATAATGCTTGGACCCTGCCATTATGAAGTACAGTGCCATTTAAATGACCGTCAGTTTCCGACCACTTTTTCTTACATTTGAGTACCGTAACATTACGTTTATTTCATCTCACAGCGCCATTTCTGCTTACCAAAAGTGGCCCACTGGGCACATTATATCACAACCACAACCTTCATACCAAGAAAGGTGAGGTTCTTACCCATTTAAAGTTTGAGAAAATATGAAACGCGCATTCTGAAATTACGCTTTCTTTAAACTTCTCATGAAATAAAGCCAAAATCGGTCGCAGTTGAATCACGTTTGAATCACCACTTTTGTAATAAGTTTTAACTATTTTTCCCTGTTCTTCGACTAAGCTATCCATATTCGTAAATGGTAAATCCTCTACTAAATAAATAACACTTCAGATGACAGGTTTTTAATAGCTTACAGCCTTGCCAGACCGACAGTTTTGAAACCACTAAATGGACAACTCTGTACTTGGGTTAAATCGGCCATTTGTATGGTGAGAACCAAAAGGGGCCTAATTAATTGCTCGATTTTTCAAGAAATGCATTGAACAAAAATTTAAATACCTATAACGAACTCGGTGGGAGCTACAGGGAAACATTGAACTTCAGAAAATCGGCGAATTTGTATGGAAAGTACCAGAAGTGGCGTCATAATGCACCCCAATTTCATTCCTGAATGCTATCTTTGCAAACCCTTAATGGCTACCAAATGTGACCGAATTTGTATGTGAGCTACCAGAAGAGTCGTAGTTAGCCGGTGGATTTTGTCCAATTTTACCAAGACTAATAGAGCAAAACAATATGCAAGAATGTATTACAATCTACAGATTAGGAGAGAATTGAATTTCCGAAAATCGTCGATTTCTCTGAGAGATATAAGAAGAGACATTACGATGCGGTCTATTTACACTCCCGAGCACTACCTTAGCAAAACCTTAATGTGTACTGAATTTAGTGTAACTGGACAGAAGATATAAATCTAAGAATATATGGGTTAAATCGGTCATTTGTATAGGAGGTTCCAGAGGGGGTTAACCAATTTCTTCCAAGTTTTTCATTTATTAACAAGAATTTATTTATAGATTATTGGTCAAAAATATGAACAAACATTCTGGTCGTTGCAGTCCTCAAATTAAGAGTTACAGAGAATAATTTGAATTTCGGAAAATGGTTCAATTTGAATAGGAGGTACTAGAAGAGGTGGACTGACGTAGCTCATCTACAATCTTAGGCTACGATCTGGCAGAATATTAGGCTAATTTTTAATTAGTTGTATAAAGATATGCAGTTATCACGTCCACTAGCCAGCCAGCCGGACAAACGGACATCGCCCAATCGGCTTAAAAGGGTAAGAAGTACATTTGGTCAAAAACTAATTGTTACCTTCGATCCTTCCTTCTGCGTGTGACCCTTTTTGCTGTATGAAATAGTATACAGGTATTGTACCGCCCTCCCTTATCTTAGCTATTCCGGCAAATTCTAAAAACCTCTAATTTTAAAAAAGCTAATTTATTTTACAATTTCTCTGAATAAGTGAGGTTAAGGGGACATTACGTGTTACGATATTAATTGCTTAATCTCCTACAACTCCCTCGTTGTCATACAATTTTTTTGACAGCCTAATGTAGGTGGAACTTAAAAAAATTTTTGTTGAATATTTTGGATTTTATAGCATTGGACAAAATTACATCAACGCTTCACAAAATGAGGCCGTTGAAATTCTTCGCATAAGTATAATACTTTATGATTTCTCAAAAATTGTTTGATATCAACTTAAGCCACTTTCAAAATAAATTTGTCCAAATGTTAAATACTTTTAATTGTTGTAAAATAATACAAACGTTTTTCACTTCAAAATGGTTGGATATGTTGAACACTTTTTGTTTGAATTACAGCAACACATAAAAGTGAATCGGTTATTCGTATCATAATAAAACCTAGCAACACTGATACCTTCCCGCGAGAAAAATAAAAAATAAAAATGAGTAACAGAAAATCAATAATGAAGATGTTGCAGCAAAAAACGGAAAGCGCAGGTTTATTTTTATGCATTTCATTATGTATATTAATATGTCTGGCAATAATAAGGGCCCATAATCTAACCTCACATTTAAATGGAAACTATCCTGACCGTGAAAATGTAAAATACGTTGAAGAAATCAACAGACGTGTGGAGAAATCAATATCACCCCCCTTGATAGTGTGATAACAAAGGATTTTTCTCGAAATTGAACAACAAATGTAGATATTTAATATCTCCTTAACCTCACTTATTCAAACAAGCTCTCAAAAAGAGTAAATTTTTTTTAGAACTCGAATTTGTTAGAGTTTGATTGAATAACTAAGATTGAGATTATAAAATATCTACATATATACTATTTGTTTGATAGGACTTTGCAAGGCAAATAAAAAGTTTCATGAGTTTTCTGAATAAATTCCTATATTTATAAATTTATTATTAAGTTTTTCGTAAATTGAGTTAAATATTTTCCATAACAGTTTTTTCTCAATCCTGTTATACTCATACATTTCACGTCAAAAGAAAATGAAAATGTTAGGTTAGTTTAGTTTAATTTGCACTGCCACATTTTATAACCCCATGTCTGACCCATTCCTTTTCTGACCGTATTCATTAGCGAAATGTTAAGCAGAATTCTGTGCAGATTTCCACACAACCCCAGAGGTACTGCACGTTGTGCGTTGCCAATTGTTTTATATGGCTGGCATCCCCAATAGGCCTACGAACCATTCAAATGCCACTTTTATATGGCTGGCAGCCGCGATAGGCTTTTCCTCGAAAAATCTGTGCTCTATGAATAGTGAATGGTGCTGACTTCAATTTAGCCCGGTTTCCGGGCTGGGCTTCATATACTACTCGTTTGTATATGAAGACACTTACCAAATTGTTAGACAAATACTTACAAATCATAGTTCGGGTCCACGCCGGGGGTTAACAAGGGATTGGGGTTTGGATTGACGAAGGGATTGGCGCCCGGATTGGCGAAGGGATTATTAGCGGGATTAAAGGGATTGAAGTTAGGATTGAGATTAGGATTGAATGCTGGATTAAGGTTAGGATTCAGATTGGGATTGAAATTGGGGTTAAGGTTGGGATTAAAAGCCGGATTGAGGCTTGGATTGAAGTTAGGATTGAAACCAGCGAAAAAGTTAGGAGGACTAAGGTGAGCGGCTGGATTCAAATGAGCCCCTGGATTGAATTGGGCAGCTGGATTCAAAGTTGGATTCGGGTTGGCTGTCAGAGTAGGTCCAATATTCGGGGCCAGGTTCGGGTTAGTATTGGGGTTCACATTAGGATTCGGATTTTGTTGGAGGTTCGGATCGTTGAATATCGAATTATTATCGAAATTCATATTGTTGTTAAAATTCATTGCTGCGTCTTGGGACAGTGACAATAACTTCCAAAGAACACGGTGAATTTGACAATAATAGACAGTTAAACGACACGAGATGGTAGGATGAGACGATTAGGTGTTTGACGATAGCTAAAGCGAGTGTGGTTGACTGCTTGCGCTGGGGATGTCCGACAGAGACTGAAGATTATGTTTTAATTTGTTTGGCATGAAGCTGTTGATTGGCGTTGTTCACACACAAATTTGCAGTGTCAGTGACAGCCAGATTGCCATATGGTGATAGAGCGCAGCGTACACTGGGAAAAATTGTGATATGAATTGAAGATGTGCGATGGATTGTGATATGCAGGCGGACGTGCAACTGTATGGAAGGCTAAAGAATTGGGAAACGAATTTCAAACACAAAAACAAATCCATGATTTTTATAACAAATTTTAGATTTAATATTGAAAGAATCCCCTGAGATTGCGTTGACACAACAAACTAGGAAACATTTTGTTATTCAGCTTGTAACAATTGGAAATACTCATCTGAATCTCTCAAAATCTACATAAATCAAGCCATGCCGTCCGTTTGCCGCTGTGCCTGTTGAAAGCACGATGCAGGCCGTATCGCGTGATTTATAACCCTGACATTTGATAAAAATACATCTCATTTTGACATGCACGTTATATTTCAGATTGGGCAAAATCAGTCAATAACTTGCCTATACATGGACTGATCCCACCTCTTAGAATATGAAATTTTTTACAATTTACGCGTTATTGAATGCCATCTACATAGTAGTAATGTAAGAACAATCATTACAACTCATACTTTTCTTTAGAAAATTTCCCAAATTGTGAGCAAGTCTAACAATAATACATGTTTTCACTGAAAAATGAGTTAATATGATGTATAACTTATGACAAGAGGGCATTTCAGACAAGCCCAGTTACCTAGGGAAGGTAAGTAAGTGCAACATTCCCTGCACTATGGACAGCTATTGTCGCAAATGGCCGAAATTGATTCAGTAGGAAAAACCTTGTCCATGACTGATTATTTTCACTGTCTCATTCCCTAAATCGTGCAATTTGTTCATTAGTTAGCTACATATGGTAGTTGTTAACAGATACCGAAGGGCTCCATCCCACCCTATAAACTTTTTCAGGAAGTGGAGTGGAGTGGTTATTATAAAGGGAACAATTATTTATTCCTAAATCAACCTTCCTGCATATGTGTCAACCTAAGAAAATGCAGATATCTTTTCTAAAGTCCTGATGTATGTATGAACCTGGAAATAAATTATATATATTAAGTTAGACAACTTGTATGTGTAGTACCAGATATGCAGCATGCGAAAAAGGGGATGACAGTTGGAAGATTAAATTTCGATAGATCGATCAATTTGCATGGGTAATGCCAGAAGGCCGTTTAGAACGCCCGGCTATGACCTGGCAAAAAATTAGGCTGACACAAGTTTTGGGAAAGATTTGTGAACGGTCTACCAGTCGACCTGCCAGTCAGACAAATAGACAGACATGGTTCAGTTGAGTTAAAAGTCGTAAAACGTATTTGGTTAAAATAATTAAGACACTTTAAACATATCCGTTTGAGTATTAAGTTTTTGCCACGTTAAATGATACATACCGGATGAAACCCGCGCAAATTCCATATGTAGGATTATTCATTTTACGATTTCAAATGAAGTTAAATGAAACACACATGAAGCTATAATTTCGATGAAACTTTTATTTCATTGTGATGCCTTGCCATTATGTACGACATACAATGTCATTTAAATGACCGCCTCTGGATTGGTGCAGCAGTGGTTCGTCCAGCGTCGTTTTCGATAAAATGGATC
>JAHXMU010026312.1:413508-432908 GCA_019455685.1 Philornis downsi | reverse complement strand
CCACAATCACTGAAGAAAATTTTATTCGAAAAGTCAGCACTGGAAAACTGTCGCTGTAGCAGCCAGTCAGCATATCTACGGCATTGTGAATGGTCAGCCAGCTTTAATTGTTGCTTGAGTTGGACTCCATATGGATATAGGTGCAAATCCAAATGCAAAATTCGCCATAAGGATCTGTAAGATAGGCCCAATTACTGAGAACGCCGTGGAATCGGCAAATTCGATTTATCCGACACTTTTTCACTAACAGAACAGAAGTGATAGTGTCTGCATTGAGATGATTCACAGGCCTGTCCACATCTGGAACGCTTCCAGTCTGTTCCAATTTTTTATAATCTTGCCAATTCCTTCGATGACGACCATAATCACGAAATGTGCCTACTTTTGAATCACCACTTTTGTATTAAGTTTTAACTATTTGTATGAGTTGTTCGGTTGTTAAACAATTCGTAAATGACAAACCTTTTACTAAATAAATAACACTTCAAATGACAGGTCTTTCACAGTTGGCAAATATGCCAGACAGGCGGTTTTGACACCACTAAATGGATAACTCTACATTATGTATGAGATGAGAGCTAACCTGAGATGACTAGTCTTGTCTCGCCGGCGTCGCAATTGATATTGGTAAAAAAAAAACAAATTCCCTTGGCTCCATGAATGAAAAATGGTACAGCTTCGCACATTCTGTGAGTTTACATGCATACCATTTATAGAGTCACACTACGGGACCTATATTTTAGCGACGATTCAGAACGTCTGCTTCCCGATTACTTCACTACTCAAAGTGTTCGTTAGACACATCAACATATCAGATGGTTCGGGATTGGATCCAATATATATATGAGTATTTCAATTAGTCACGTCATGGCAGCCACAAAAATATACTTTGATATAACCAAATCTACAAAGAATGTTGTTATCGATTCAGTAGGAAAATACTTCCTCGTACTACAACAAAATCCAAAAAAAAATAAAAAAAAAATCAAAAAAAAAAAAAAAAATTCCGTTAACGGCTTGCCCAATTATGTGATGACGAACTTTGCGTCTGTTCACTTGTTCAAAATTTATACTGTGGCGGAACAAAATAGAAGGAAGAGAACAGAATGCTGCAAAAAAAAAACAAAAACATAATCGAAGAAGCGTGACAGATATGGTAACGTCTACTGGAACAAAAAAGAAATCATAATTTAGGAATGAGTCCGCACGGGAGATATTTGTAGGATTGTAGAAATTTGTAAGAAAAAAGAACAAATTTGGCACCATAACAAACGACTCAATCATGTGCTTAGAAATTCACAACTTTCTTACACCGCAGGAAGGATTGATAGACACTTTTTGAAAACGAAAAAAGAGGCCAAATAGTTGCCAGATAATTTATACTTTATTTATAAAAGTGAATTTAGTTACACAAAGTTGAGGGTAAGTACAAGTTTGTTCATATTATTGAAGTTTTTATTGTTTGCGGACATGTATGGAGAGCGTCAATATAGGGTGGTTATCCACTTAGTGGTTTCAAAACCGCCGATCTGGCAAGACTGTCAGCTGTTAAATACCTGTCATGTGAAGTGCTACATATTATTATTATTATCTAGTGAAAGGTTTGCCATTTACTAATATGGATTGTTTAACATCCGAAGAACGCATAAAAATACAGGGTGTCCATCGGGAAGGTATACTACTTTGTTTTGCCGCCATTTTGGTAAACATTAGTCTTCACAGTTCATATTTGGTAGTCTTGAAGTAGAGACGTGGCAAATGTATTATGGAAAAATATTCGATAAACCAACTTGTTTTAATCGTTAAAACATTTTATCAAAATCAATCATCGATTATTGTGACGATGAGAAAGTTACGTGGAGCTTCTTCCACAAGACCATTTACGCCGCCATATATATGCCAACAGGATGTTACATCACGCCCATGACAACCCCGATTTTCATGAAAAAATCATAATGAGTGACGAGGCACATTTTCATTTAAATGGATATAAGGATAAACTGAATAGTCGGTTCTGGACAATGGAAAACCCTCAAACTATTCATTAGTCACTTTTGCATTCATTAAAAGTGACAGTCTGGTGTGCAATTTGGTCAGGAGGAATCATTGGACCTTACTTTTTTGAAACTGAAAACGGCGCAACGGTAACTGTCAATGGGAAGCAATACCGTGATATGATTGAAAACTTTTTAATGCCACAACTGCACGCTTTGGGCTTGATTAACATGTGGTATCAACAAGACGGTGCCACATCGCATACAGCCAGGATTACAATTTAATTACTGCGACATCTCTTTCCCCCAACAAGTTATTTCAGGAAATGGTGATGTTGATTGGCCTCTACGGTCGCCTGATTTCACTGCTCCGGACTTCTTTTTGTGGGAATATCTGAAAAGCAAGCATTATGCAAACAAACCAGAAACGCTTGAGCAACTCAAACAAAATATTCGTGATTAAATTAATGAAATAATACGTGAAATGTGTGAGAATGTAATGAAAAATGTGCTCAAAAGGGCTCGCATTTGTGAGGCTGACAGGCTGATATCGTATTCCATACATAATTGCAGACATTAAATAAAACATTTATCAATATAAGATCTATTCTCTTTCATTTAATGAAAAATTATAAACAAACAAAGTAGTATACCTTCCCGACAGAAGTGGGGATTCAAACGTGAATATATTCTTGATCGCCATAATAATGTACGTCGATCTAAACATGTCCATTCATCTGGGTGTCTGTTAAAAGCATAATAGAAGTTTCGAAAGTTACACTGAAATTTTTTACGAGGATGCCTTCTTTCCATAAGCGGATCAAATTGAATGAAACAATAAAATTGTAAATACTATACTAAAATACTAAAATACTAAGAAGACCTATTCCTACAGAAAAAATTACATTTCTGGCTATGGATGTCCTTTAGGCTATGGGTCACAAATGAAATCGGTCCAAAAAATTTGTCAATAAATATAATAGTAAAGAGATGCATGAAAGTGCTAAATTTTTCAGGTAGACATAGTTCTTGAAAATACTAAAATTACAAATTTTCGACAAAAAAGCGAAAATGTTTTATATCGACATGTTATGTATGTATTATGAGATTGGCACAACTGGAAAAACTGGGACCAGTGGGGGAAAAAATTGTTCATATACAGCTAAACCCAACTTTTGTAAGGGACCGTCCAAGTTGTGGGCGTAATTATTGAATAATACTCAAAAATATATTATCCATTGTAAATATGAGATAAGATAGTTATTATGTTTATACGTCTGCTTATCCGATGATAAGTTGGTACATAATCCATGACACTGTTGAGTCCTACACCCACCGTATTCAAATCGGTACAATAAGAAACATCAGCATATGATATCTGCACAATACAACAATCTGCACAATACAACATATAAATTACTTCGTTAACATGGGTTTGGCAACATTTTTGTGGGAGCTATACCAAAACATCAAACTAACATATGGTTTGTCATTGAATAAAACTAAAATAATTCTGCATCATCATAACCTTTTCTAAAATTTTCAATAAATCAGTGTACGAAATTTAGTTGGCAACACAAAATTTGAGAGACATTTTTTGTATAACATTTTCGCTCATTGTAAAAGTAGGAAGGCTCGATTGATATCGATTGACTTAATCGTGTATTGTAGACAAATTAATTGACATGATCTCACTCAAACTTGGCATCATAATTAAGATTAGTTATTACAAGCTGGAAAAAAATTAACGTTTCTTCGACTTACGCGGGCAGTTAAAATCGATTATTCCTCAGTTCAGTGTTCTCCAATTTTCAACGTTGTTTTTCCTGTCCCAAATCAAGTAAAGGGCGAATTTTAATCGTAATTTTTTTAAAAATCGAAAAAAAAACATTCAAATTTGCATCATATATTAAATTTTTTTTTATTGGAATCGATAAATTGGTCTTTGCCATTTAAAGAAAATTTCATGTAAATGCTGTCCGCGGCTCCGTCTCAAAATGTCCATTCGGAAGGTCCAATTTTTCGTCACTTTTTCGACCATTTCGGCCTGTATTCCATGAATAACTCGTGTTATGTTATCCTGTAAGGCCTCAATAGTGTTCGGCTTGTCCACATAGATTAACGACTTGACATAACCCCACAAGAAATAGTCAAGAGGCGTTAAATCGCAAGTTCTTGGGGGCCAACTCACAGGGCCAAATCGAAAGATAAGCTGCTCACCAAATTTATCCCTCAACATATCCATTGTTTCACGAGCAGTGTGGCATATTGCACCGTCCTAATGAAACCACATGTCAACCAAATTCAACTCAGCCAATTGGGGCAAAAAAAATTCCTTGTGGTTGAGTAATACATGCCCAATCGCTGAGAACGGCAACGAATTGACATTTTACGATCGTCATTAACACTGGTCTCTACTGCTGCAATATTTTCTTCGGTACGACCTCTACGCCTGCGAGTCAATGGTTTTATGTCCAACAAAGTAAATTTAGTGGGAAATTTGGAGATAACAGGAGGAATTGTTGATTTAGCAGGAGGTCGATTATGACGACCGTAAAATGGTCATATCAAACGATGCACATTTTTCACAGAGCACGAATTTTGATAATAAATTTCAACGATTTGCAATCGTTGCTCGTTTGTTAGTTTTCCCATGATGAAATGGCAGAGTATGTATACTGTACACTTTTCACTTTGACAGATGACGTTTGGATTCGTAAAGCATATATGCCAATTTTTGTCCAAATCTTTTAATAACTGCTACCTATTAAACCCATTTAAAATTGGTCGGTATATATTTCGTATAATCCAAATCATTTCTCAATATATCGTAAATGTAGAATGTAAAAATGTGTTGTCTACTCGATACAAAAGCGTTTTTCATATACTAAGTGTTTTTTTGCGGCTCATTCAGGCCACAAAAATAGCGTAAATGTAAAAAGATAAGAGTCAGTTTTATTTTTATCATGAATCATGGATATGAATAAGTGCAATTTTTTATATTTCTTATCCCTACGTAAATTTAAAAGAGTTTAAAAATTGGCTGCCGTACAGAGCAACATTATTTAATTGGCACGATAACAGTGGAAAGCACGATACAATTTTTTCTTTTTTTGACGGTATCGGCATTTTGTTATATTTAATGAAATTTTGACCGTACCAGGACTGAACCCATCTTTAGAAAAATTTACATTTTCTGTAATTTTTAATACTTTTCATTTTTATTCATTAACTGAAAGTAATGTATGGTAGCTCCGCTCAGCTTGTGATTACTGTTATTGAAAAGCACTTTTGTGGATGGTATAAAACTAGCTGTGAAGTTGTAGTATATCTTCCGCGCTACTAAAGTTCACAGGCAAAGATATCAACCGAGTTGCTTATTGAATCTGCCTTTCTTTTTGGCTGCAGATTTAATATAAAATAAGCCTTAAAACGGTGAAACCTAAGAGAACTTTCAGTTCTTCTTCACTAAAACTGCATATGATCCTAAGGGGGACCCTAGGAAGCCAAAATGGGGCGCATGAACAAATTACGCCATGCCTATTTCCCCAGCTATGATCTTGGTTTTTTTTTCGCCTATAAAACCGAAGTTCTTCTTTACATGGTTAAAGTTGAATTTGGTGACATTTTCTATTACATGGCGTAGTGCGAAAAAAGTACAAGTTTGGCACCATGCCCCTTTTGATCCAGCGACATCACAGACAATCCGGACCAATGGAAATAGCTTACTATGATTAAAACATTAAATCCACCTTTTGAAGTAAATATTTTTCCTTTGTGAAAAATTTTCCAGCATCTTTATTATATATTAATTAAGTTAAATCAATGAGCAAAGGATGCTCATAGAAAGGAGGCACTTCATACGGATGCGTGAGAAGAGAATGTTTTCGCCACTCCCACTTTCGAACTTTCGGAGGCTTTCCATCTATGCGCCTACTCCCTTGTTTCCTGTTTGTCTTAAAACTTTAAAAGATGGAATATTGATTCACGCACCTCTAAAATTCAATTTTAGTTTCAAATATAAATACTGAGAACTGATTTTTATGTTATTTTACGCATTAATTAACAATTACAGATAAAGTTTTGACATATTTTTACCGTTCGGGTAAAATATCATTGTATAATTTTTTCAAATAATTACAGATGTCCCAAATGTGAACAAAAAAGTGTGTGAAAGAATCTCGTGGATATATTTATTTTGCCTCAATGACGCATTCAACTTAAAAGTCAAAGTAACTGTTGAAAAAAAACGTTAATGAATAATATGAAAGTGGTTGTTGTTCTTACTAAAAAATTCTTTAAAATTCTCACTGCATGTAATTTTGGTCAAGAAATGGCTCAATAAGGAATGGCAATTAAGAACATTTGAACAAACAAATCTGATGGCCGATGTGGCTAAGTCAAAATTATTGAAAATCCTCTCTTCTCTTTTCTCTTCTCTTCTCTTCTCTTCTCTTCTCTTCTCTTCTCTTCTCTTCTCTTCTCTTCTCTTCTCTTCTCTTCTCTTCTCTTCTCTTCTCTTCTCTGCTCTGCTCTTCTCTTCTCTTCTCTTCTTTTCTCTCCTTACAGGGTTTTATTATAACAAACTTTACAAACTTTGTAATTAAAACTAATTTTATTGTTTTTCATAATATTCCCCATAAACTGCAAACACAATTTTGCACGCATTTGAACAAATTTTTGAAACAAGTTTTCTGCTCCGATTAATGCACCTCCAAAACATGCAAAAAAAGTCGACCAAGTAATTTATTTTTGATATGCTGAAATAAAAAGGAGTCATAGGACTATACGGCGGATGACCAATCAAATGGCCGTCGTCGATGGATGGTTTTCCTATGTCGTCAAAGGCTGTAGACAAACAAATGGTAGAATAGCGTTAAGAATTCACCATTCTAATTTGCACATGATTAGAAATGCCGAATAAATACGCCATCATTTACTTCCATGTGGTCCTTTCGCGAACAATTTTCATTGGATTCAGCTCGTTTTTTAAGACCTATACAGTTGATTGTTATTTTGTTCCGAGCTTATATGAATAGATCCATGATTCGTCACTTGCGCAGTTGTTAAACACAAATTTTGTTGCACCGTAATCGAATATTTGTAAACATTTCCTTGTACCAATGAATACAATCATTTTCGAACATTTGTTGAATTGTGCGGAATCATTACGCAATATCCTGTTAATTCTATTCTAATATTCAACTCTGCCTGAATACTACAGCATATCATATGGCGACGACGACGTTGCATTATTAATTCACGTAAAGCATCCAGTTTTTTAGTACACAACTGATTTTTGGATGATCTTCACACGATTCGTCCTAGAGCGAAAGTTTGCCACAATTGAATACATTATATCAGTTCTTTTATAGGGCTTCAGATTATGCTTCAAGTCGGTATAAAGAAACCCAAACTTGATTATAAGTCCCTGAGTATGTTTACGCAAGAAAATGTCAAGCTTTCTAATTAGATGGCATCTGCCAACATTATTATATATAGCATTATTTTCTTCGGCCACAAAGTAACTTTCTTCATCGTATCTGGACTCTTCCGAGTGCAGTTTTCTATACCCAAGTACGGGTTTCGTAGTAGTTTTCATCGAATAAGCAATATCTTGCTGCCGTGTATTAGGAAATCAAAGTTAGGAGCATTTTGTCGTAGTAATACATAGATTGTGGTCGAGCAAAGTGCGTGTACACAGTGATGTTTCAATTTAGCTGTAGCTGGTTCCTATTTCTTTTTAAAAGCCCAATTTTAACCCCCCCCCCCAAAAACGCTACGACTGCTCTGCATCAAAATGAGCGTTTAAAAAAAGCTTATGATTTTTACTTTATATTTAAATAAGTACTTAGATGTGCAGATTTCAATTGCAATTGGAAGTCCATGTTTTTAAGCAGAAAAAAAGGCTATAGAAAGTTTTGTAAATTCGAAGTAATTTCTAACCATAAGGAGTGTTTTACAATTAGGAAGAAGTTAGCTTCAGATGACAGCTCAAAAAAAAACAAAACTGCTGTTACTGGTGGCCCCTCACCTTAGTCGTTTAAGACAAATGACGACGATCTTATGATGAGTATATTTCAGCTCCCATATACAATTTGAAGGTTTGGGGCCTAAACTTATTAGGTCCTGTATTTTAATTATTGCGATATGAGTCTTTTGGCGTGCTTAAGAAACACTAAAAAAGCTATCTGAATAAATTGGATCTTATCAGTGTGGCTTTAGACCTGCTAAACTTGCAACTGATCAGGTATTTACACTGTTGCAAAGTTTAACAAAGTTCAAGGAAAACGTATCAGCACACCATTTTGCCGACTGTAAAACTGTCTTCGAGAATCCAACATCACAAAAGTTGTTTGAAGCTCTGACCGAATTTGGTATTTCTCCGAAATTTATTCGTCTGACAGACATGAAGCCTCTAGTAAAGATAGAGCAAATATCTTAGTAACTAAACTCATACAAAACGAGGATTAGGGTCGTCTTATCATCTCCTCAACATACTTCTGGGGATTATTATGTTTGTTAATTTGCAAGGACTTTCGAATTGGGAATGAATACATTTCCATTGGCTCCGAAATCAACAAAACTAACCAAGTCGTTGTAGAAAGCAAAAGTGTTGCCCTGTTCTGTTAGACAATAATCCGATTTTACCAAACCGTAGTCTTACTTGTCTTCCCATGCAGCTCAAAATCCTGAGTTATGACACAAACGGATAAACCAGTTCTGGAAGAACTTAAGGAAAAAATTCTAATTTCAAATTCCTGTGGAAGAACTAGACTTTTGAAACACTATCCTTACTTAGTGTGCCGAGTTGGAGAAGGTGCTGTGAAGCCCAGAATGTTTGGAATACTTTTTTACGTACAGCGTATCAAGTAGTAATAGAGTCTCAAAAAACTTTTCTATTCAACCAAAATATTTGTCACCACATACACCCAACGCAATCATTGATGCTGTCAGCGCCATGCAGGTTCTTATAACCCATACTGTATCAATAATCTTTTTTAACTGTTAAATGTTTATTTAGTATCTTGCATAGTCAATTATTTGTTCGCTTTCCCAGACGAGTAGACTTTTTTTGTATTTCGAAACAAATTACATAGCTTACCGCCAAAGTCAACTCATCGATTACTCTCCGGTTATATTTATATTATTGGTGTAGACATGTAGCCTGGAATTTTTTTTTTTTTTTGCTAAAGATCTATCAGTGTTGGAAATTGGCTCAGTAAGACCTTTGTTTATCTTTACTAAAGATTTCGTTCCATCACAGGCATTATACAATGAAGTATCACTTTCGCGGGGTGCTAAGTTCAACTGTGGTATGAACTAATTTTTGTGGTATCGGCTTTCAAAGGCAACTTTATAATTAAAAAAAATGGTACGTATTAATTTGTTGTGGAATAAAACCACATCAATAATATAAATATTATAACATAAATATTCTATTCCAAATCAAGTTTTCTTTAGCAAATTATCAAGGTCCTCAGTTGGTTTATTCGTTTACATTTGGCATACATCTGCTGACGTCTTAAATGAACAATGATAAGAATGTTTAATAGATAAAATCTAATTGGTATAAGCGAACATTTTCTTACCGTTTTAGTCTCAGAAAATGATCAGTTAAATAGTTGTAAAGCAAAGTGGTAATTATGGAGCTGAAGCAAAGTAGAAAATATGCATAATTTCGGACGGGCCAAGGCTTAGGTACCCACTTCCTTTGGTTGCTTTCCGGAATGTAGTGGATACGGCGATTCATTGGCAAATAATAGGTTCTGTAAGAAAATGTCTTCTTTCCATAAATTTATATCGAATTTGTCCATTGTTTTGGTTTTAGTATTTTTCACTAAGCATGCCAACAGTTGATGCCGATCAATAGAAACTTTCTAAGCCTTTCCGGCACTTAGTAAATACAACCATATGTAATCTTTAATTAAAGAGTAAATGGTTAACATATTAGAACATTTTTGAAAAAGAATAATTTCTGTGATTTTCAATTTAATGCTTTTATGATCAAGTTTTTTTCTATTATTTTTATTATTATTATTAATACTTGCGGGTCATAGTGTCGTACGTCGACGACGTACCAATTCATCTCCAGATGACTATTCAAGCCATAATATATCGATTTAACATTCTTCAATACCCACTCGCAAAGGAAGGGTAGTCTGCCAAAATACGTAGCTTTTAATCAATGTATAAATTACGCTTTTGGAGAAAGAAGGCTGAAGGTGTTTTTTCTTCTTGTACTGACGATTTCGATCACTTGTCCTACTTGCGATTCATACTATAGAGGATGGAGTATTGACCTATTACTAGATAATTTGGTGTTTTAGGTGTTTAGACAACCCTTTCTTATATATTTTAGATTAGTTTTTTGGATATTTTTTTTTTTTTTTTCAATAATCACACAATTAGAGCAGTTTCTTAAAGTAGTATATGAGTTGGGATCAACCTGCCTGTGACAATAAGGTATATTTCGGTGGCAAATTTTAGTCTTCCAGCTGAAGCGTAGTAAATAGAAATCCATTATTTTTGAATCACATGAAGGCTTTATTTAGCACAGCTAGAACGCTGAAATTTGCGGAATTTTCTTTGATTATTTGAAAATAATTTCATTTTGAAATTAATTTCATTATGTCCCTCTTATAGAAACCGTCGTCCCTATTGGAAAAAGACTGGGACATTCGACTTTCAAAGCGTCTCTTAGGGTCGAATTTTTTGTCAGCAAAATCATTCGTCATAGACAATAATAGGTGATAATCACTTGATGTCAGATCCAGATTATAACCGACTTATAACAACCTCCCAACAGAGCTCCCACAAATTCTGCCGAGTCGCTGTCGATTTGTGTTCCCTGGCGCTGTCTTTATAGAATACAATGTTGGCCATTTCTGTTCGATTGCTCCCATCAAATGCTTCAATTGTCGGTAGTATAAGCCCGAATTAAGAGTTTAGCCGTAATGGAACAGTTCATAGTAAATGACCCCCTGCCAATCGCATCAAAAAGGCAACAAGATTTTCTTGGCCATCAATCCTGTCCGCCGTTTGTAGTGACTCACCGTGATTTGACCATGGATTATGCTGCGATTCGCCAGCGATTTGCGAATGGAAATTCGGTCCGTGAATTTTTTTTGCATCGATGAATGTGTTGCGCCCATACATCGAGATTTTTTTTGCTTTTAGTTTTATTCCAGTGGTTCTAGATGATTTTTTGTGTAATTTTTAGCTCCTGGCTAATCGAAATAGTGCCTAAATGACGGTCGGACTTGACGATTTCCATTATTCTATCGACATTTTCGACAATTGGTCTTTTAGAGCGTGCTGCATTCTTAACGTCAAAATTACAGGAATGGAACCGATGAAAAGAAAATTGAGCGTGATTGGCTGTTGTAGTATTAGGACCGTAAATACTATTCACTATTTCAGTCGCCTAATTTACGCTTTCAATTTTCAATATTCCGAGGAAAACTGTAAAATATGGCCCCTGACCTGAGGGACCTTATTTTCTGGCAGCACGGGAGATAAGGGGCCCCAAGAATTATTTGTTCTTGCCTGATCGTGGTGTAGGACCCCTTGTTGAAGCATCGTGCTGGCTGTGGTTACCCGAACATGTGTTTTCAGTGATCTTGCGTTGCTTCAGGGTCTGCTGAAGGTAATGCGGGAACTTGGAAAACATTGTTCTTCGTCGATTTGAGGTGTCTAGATAGGCCTCACTCCTAACCGGGAGGAAGTTTGACTTCATACCAGTGGCTTCAAAGGTGCTTTGGCTGAGAGAGGAAGCAAGCCCTGAGGAAATTTTCCAAGCGGATATGCTTCTTGTCTCAAAGGTGCTTTGACTAATCCTTTCGGGATTAGTTTGAGTTCCCCAAAGGGGCGTTGGCTGTCGCAAAGACGTTCAAAAACAGTCGCATGTGTGATGGCACACCGTGAGTAAGGCTGTTAAAGCGAGACCCATGTTAAACTAGACAATTGTTGTGGTAAAATATGGCTTATTTTCTTTTTGCTAGTGTCCATTTTTTAGACCCGCTCAAACAATACCAAGTCAAGCAATTACAAAACTGTGTGAGAAGTTTTTGAGTACGAAATTTTAGTTTTCTAATACAATCTAGCATAAAGTGACAGCATTTATGCATTCATTCGGCCTTAGATGAATATTTCGTATTATTAAAATGGTCATGTTTAAAAACCAGAATATAGGGTATATTATGTGTCGCCTGTTACTATTATAAACTCGTGCCACTTGCCTTTAAATTATATCAGGATGAGGATCAAAAGTGCTACTTTTTTTGATTGATTTTATATTCCTTAGAATATATGCGAGAATTTTAAAAACAGCAAAGTTTATTTGATTGTACAAATTAGGCCGATTGTTTTGTAGAAAGTCAAAATTTAATTATACCTTAATTGCATTCATTATTTACTATTGTTTTCAACGCACTTTACAATGTTCAAAACAATGAAATCCTTAATCCTTGCTACAATTTTCGGCAATATTGTAACTATTTGTCTTTATATTTTTTTCAAAGTGTACTCTGAATATAGGTGGCAACACCAAATTTCCATAAGTCAAATCATATCGACAGAGCGCATTGTGCGCATGACACTAATTTTCCCTAAATGATGCCATCGTTGGATTTCATTTAACAACATCCCAGAGTGCAGAGCGTCACATCCTTTTTATTTATTTGTTTTATGTGATGTGATTAAAATCAACTTTTAACATCACGAAAAAAAGCAAAATCATAGGTCGAAAAGAGATTTGGAGCTGTCTGAACTTGTCGGATTAAAAATTGTGTTTTGTTTTAAAATTTTAGAATAATTATTTCTTAATCTTATTTCGTCAGACGTCGACGGACAAAGACAAAAAAACACACTTTTAGCCACACACTCAAACAGTGCATTCCACATTTATAAGTGTCATTTTTTGGTGCTTTTGCTTAATGATTCCCATTAATATGCAATATTTCGTACAGATCTTTGATATGAGGCTCCAAATATAGAATTGAATACAGAACAACCGACAACATTTTATTTGTATGTCGAACTGAAATTGTGCTCGCCGCAGTAAAAATTGTCTATTCGTTTTAAGAACTTAGTGCAATTTTAGTTACGGATAAATTTTGTGCATTCGCCGCGAGCATAAATTTTTACCATCGAAAGTTAGATTAAGACGTCACCGTGAAATATTTCAATGGTTAAGCCAAAGTAGCGCATCTAATTGATTGAGTCGGTATTAATTTGCCGGCTGTTCGTGAGACACCCTCATTATTAATGGCGTTCATTTGGATACCTGCGTATAGTAATTCTTGCACACCTAAATGATTCTATTTTGTGTTGACATACAAACGAATCAAGATTATGGGTTTTTCTTCACAGAAATGAAATTCTTTGACTTGCGGTTTTGCTTAAAAATGTTTTATAGAAATGAGTCATCTTAATTTCAAGTAATTTCGTCAAGGACTCATACAATTAGACATTTTATGACTTGCGAAAAATACTGCAGCCAGTTCAACCAACAAGTGTTTGTGAGTATTAATTCCGTGTTGCAATGATAAAAGGGTGAAAGTAGTAAAGAGTCAGCAATTTTATACGTTAATTCCGATAGTCTCGAAAAGAAGATCACTTCTTGCGCTATCATAGAAAGAGGAAGTAGTAAGATTTTTACTCTGTATATAATAATTGGACCAGTTCATTTAAGACACCATACAGCACATATATTATTGATTGTCTTAAAAATCTATGTCTGTTTAAGCAAGTTCGTCCGTCCGGCAGTGTATATAACGAAAGCTCTATAGAAACAGCACCATTTGATGCGTTTGAAATGTGGCTTATAAATATTTTATAGCCAAAGGTTATAATCGACTGAAATTAACTAAGTAGGAAAAAGTAAGCTATACAAAAATTGAATATCTGTAGAGAAATTGATTTTTTTTTTGGATTTGAAACGATGTTGTCGTATACTGAATCCATAAAGTAAGACTATTTTTTATTTAATTTTGTTTCTTTTTTTCAAAAAATCTATTTTTATTCTTTCCATGACTTCAAAGTATTCATGCCAACGACTTTTCCAATGCATGCCAAATAGTCAGCTTCATACTCGTATATGGTCTTCAGAGCGCAGAGTACGATTCGTTTTGAATGTCTTCAATCGACTTGATATGACATCCCCGGAAGCGATTTTTTGATTTTAGCATATAGCCAAAGGTCACACGGTGATAGATCAGGCGAATACAACGATCATTGACCGATATTAGTTGAATTTACGAAGAGCTAATACAATGTGGCATGACGCATTATCACCGTGCAGAAATCTAGAATTGTCTTCCCATGAAGTCAACCTGTTTTGGCAAATAGCAAATGGTTTCAGCCAAATGAGACATAACATCCTTATTCCTTATGGACAATTTTTCCTGGCGGAAGGAACTTAAAATGCACAATACCACGATAATCGAAGAAAATTTGTAGACGATATCTTTTCTGTCGTCCTATATTTTTTTTTTTATTTAATTTATTATATCATACAAATTCATACAAATTACGCCTCAGCGCCGCATGGCATTATAGAGGCTAGTTGGAAAAATAATTACATCGAATTGTTTGTATAATAACAATAGTTTTAATACCAAGTACAAACACATTTATGAAAAATCTAATTTCTTGGCATGCACTTCAATATTAACTCAAAATTCATACCAGAAGCTCTTCGACATTTTGCAATAAATACCCTTTCATTGACGATTTAAATAATGAAGGTGTTTCTAGTGATTTTTACTGTTGTGATAAAATATTGTACTGACTACTGAACCAGAATGTTCTATACGCTGTTTTGTTGTTTCAGTTCGACACATAGCTACTCTCAAATTGTCCTTATTTCTCGTATTAAAAATATACTGATTTCGGGAAAAATGTATCGTGTAATGGCCAATACTATGCAAGCATTTGAAAACATAAATTAACAATTTTAATTTATAACAACCATATACTGGCAAAACTGTTGGAAAAACATATCTATACAAAGAAAGCGTACAATATGAAATTGGGAAATTCGCTACAGCTTTTAGTGCTTTATTCTATTGCCGCTGCAATGATTTTAATTCAGAACTCTTTTTATAACCATACATAATGGCTAAATAGTTATAATGACTTTGAACTAAAGCTTGAAATATTAGAAACTTAGTATTTCGATCAAATTTATACAATAAACCTATGGCAGGTGATACTGTAAACTTCAGATACTCTATATGCAGTGTCCAAGAAAGATTACTTTGAAAATATAATACCAAATATTTAACTGAATTAACTTCTGAAATTTCTTCCCCATCTACGTATATACTACAGCTGTCGTTGAATCGACAATGTGGCCTAAATCTTATCAATTTCGTTTTATTTGGATTAAGGAAAAGTTTATTAATACGCATATACTCTATTAAGAGACTTGCTCCTCGTTCTATGTAAGGCTTCACAGCCATTTCATATTTACATATATGGATAAAAAATGGCAATATCATCAGTGTAGACAAACATTTTACCTGATAAGTCAATATTTTCAAGTCATTTATATACAGAGAAAATAACAAGGAGCCTAATACACTTCTCTGGGGGACTCCATGCTCCACTGGTACTTTTACTATTAAAAATTTGTACAAATTGTAGTCGCTTCGTCAAATAGCTTTTTAAGAGAAAAAGTTCTTTGTCATGCACACCATAAAATCTGAGTTTCTGAAGTAAGATATCATGATCAATTAGTTCAAACGCTTTTGACAAATCATAAAAAACTCCAGCTACACCCCTATACCCGTCATCCAACGACTTTCATATGAAGTTTTGCACATTAACTGTTGCCTCCTCTGTTCCACAACCTTTTCTAAAACCATATTTAAAATCATTTAACAAAGTGTTATCTCGGAAATATGTAAAGAGTTGTGTATGCAAAATATGTTCAAAAACATTATCTATAACGGGCAATATTGGTATTGGACGAAATCTATCAACGGAGGTAGATATTTTCTTCTTAGGTATTGGTACAATTTTATGGATTTTTAATATTTCGGGATTGTATACTGAAGTATAAATTATATCATTAAAGATGTTAACCAAACGTGGAGTCACACTATCAGCACATATCTTAAGAATCTTTGGCACGATATTCAATAGGTTGACAGTATCGTGATCATAAGCACAGATCAAAGTCTCTTCTACCGTTATAGTGCTTTTTATGATGTGCTGGTAACTAGAAATTATCTTTTCGCAGATTTTAAACCGACGATCTTTTTCAAAAATATTGACCGGTGTTGGTGCTAATCGAGATTTGACGCATCTGACTTCCACAATATCTCTCAAAATTGAGTTGATTTATCCGTTAGAAATACCAACATCATCAGCAAGCACGAAGCATTTGAAGTGATTTTCCTCACATTCAAATTTTCCTCATATCAAACAAATGTTTTCCCCAAAAATTTTAAATGAAACTTCTTTACATTGGCTATCGAGAATTACGTCTTCGGAGCATATTATAGGAATGTTATAATTTAATTGTTAGGAATTATAAATGGGAATCGATCCAATGTTTTTAAGTGCTTCATTGCCGTTGTTTTGGAAGTGGTATAAAAGTGCTTCGTTCGAAGCGGTAAACTTGCACGGATTGGATCCTTGAGAAGTGGTGAAAATGTGATTCTTTTTGAATAACTTCCACTTTTTTTTGTAAAATTTTGTACAAATTTTGTACAAAATCATGTATCATCATAAGTGTATATTTAAAAAACGAATTAAAAATCGGTCATAAAGTCTTTGGCTTTTAATTAACTGTTTCAGTTTTATGTTGTTTTGAAACTAAGAATGTATTCCCGAAATCTACCAGTAAACTCGTGCTGCGATTAAGTGAATGTTAAGAGTGAGAAATCCGTTGGTTTCGAGCAGTGAATTCCTTTTCTTCATAACCTGGTATTCTATAGGTACACAAATGACAACCAATACCTATTTTATCTAAGCAACATTGAAATTGAATTCTTTATAATAATTCCAATTCTTGTCTCTTAAAATTAGGTTTACCAAAGTCTCTTTACTTGCTGGATACTAATGCGGTAAAAGTGGACTTTATACGGTGTACAGGGAATTGAATTGCTGTCATCGAAAACCGTTACTGGTTCTGTCAAATGTGTTAATAATCACTGTTTTTATACTCACTCAAGGGGACGTTTCCGAACGTCACAGTTTAAGAAGCAATTACTGGACTTGTCGATCACTCGAATAATCGAAACGTTCGTCAGACACATCAAGGTGACTGCCACTCAAATAATGATATTTGGCTGCGGGGTTGAACCCGTATTCTAACCATCGCGCCACGGTCGAACATTGTATACATGATGTTGCGAAAATTACAACCAAAGAATACTTAGCTACGAGAGCGTTCTCAAAACTAACCAACTTAACAAAGAGGACGCATCTCCTTCTTTCTCCAATATCCGTTTAGCTCGATATGCTTTTTCCAGAGATATTAAATATCTTATATACTCTGTTTATAGTAAGAATTGTCAAACTCCTAAAAATAGCCATCAACCGCAGACTTCAACTCTTCATTGTTGGCATGTCTTTTACAACTCAGCCATTTTTTCAAGTTTGGAAATAGAGGGAGTCCGAATTACCTAAATCTGGCGAATAAGGTGCATGATGAAGCAATTCGTTAATTTTGGCCATCGCCAATAGTGGGTGTGTGAATTGGAACATTGTCTTGATGAAACAACACTTTCTTTTTCGCCAAATGCAGTCTTTTTCCGTGATTTCATCACCTAAACGCTGCAATAAATTGGCATAATATGGATTTTTTTAACCGTGTGTGGCGTGGATACCTCAATTGGTCGACCACTACGGTGTTCGTCTTGGCAGCTCGTACGGCCTTATTTAAACTCTGCTAGCCAATAGTTTACTGTCATAAACGAAGGAGCAGACTCCCACAGAGTAGTATCTAGATCGGCCTGAATATTGGTTGGACTGAGATATTTTAAATGGAAATATTAAATTACACAACGGTGGCCAATTTTGTCCATGTCTACAAATTCACTGAGATTGTTTACTTTTGATGGCTTAAATAAAAATACTAAAGAACATGGCGTGGAACTTAAAAAATATATATTTTTTTAAAGGTTGCCACTTTTCACCAAAATATTTTTTTAAAACTACTGGCACCTATATGTATACGTCGGGTTGGCTAGTAGTGGAATCACCCTCGTATAATATTGTTGCTGTTAAACTCAGATCAGTTTTTAAGATAGTGATAATTTACTCATATTTTCCGGAGTAAAACAGCGGATAAAAATTCAATTGCATACAAACTAAGGCCGACATCAGAGAACTTCCCCGCCGATTGAATGTGCCTGAATATTCTACCGACCGCATTTACGACGCTTTGCAATTAGATCATACTTTTTGATATATTATAAAACAACATTATATATTATAATATATAACATTATATATTACAACATTATGCACCGACAAATTTTTTTATTGCAGTCAAATCTCTTTAAAAAAAGACGAATATTTCCACCAAGTTAGTGCCAATTTTAGTGCAACTTGGTCAGCTTTATTTCTAGTAAATATTATTTTTTAGAAAGAGGCGGTACTAAACATCAAAGTTTACGCGCAATACAATTTAAAAATATTTTTTCTATCGAAAATTTGACAATGAGACGTACATGTGGAACTATTTTCAATAAGGAAACAGAGGATTGTTGCCTTCAACAACACTTAGTAAAATTCATTGCACATCAAATTTGTGAAAGATCTCTACATTAGGGCATTGTTCTTAAACAAAATATGAAAAGAACTTTTTACAATTTGAAACAACCCTTTTAGATGTTAAGTTTGATTTTACGCACTAGGTGTAATTACCTGGTTTCGTGATGTACAGTATTTGGTTGAAAATTAAAAAAATTACGCATTTATTTCACCTTTTTTATTATAATTTTTTTTATTGCATTATAGAACTATTTGTGAGCAGAAAATAACAAAGATTAAAAACAAGTATTTTAAGATGATATTCTTTAAAGGAGATTCTTTTAATTTAAGATATCCTTATTCGATAAGGTTATTAATTTTTAATAATTCTGATATAAGTAGAAGTTTCAAATTTAAAATAACAGCTAAAAAATACACCCTCTCAGTCGTTACATTTAATCTAGTCAATTATATAATAGCATTTTTTGTCGGAAAGGACATAGAAATCAAAAATTTTGATAGCTTTTTAAACCTAATTAATATGGTTGTTTACAATTCTTATAACATAAGAAAAAAAAATATATAGTCCAAAAATCGACAAAATCGGGTTGAAAATGCTGTCGAAATTTTTTGAGTTCACATAAAATGCAAAGCTGTGGGAGAAATTCTCGATACGGTTATTTGTTTATAAATAGA